>JAWQFJ010002230.1:49587-155574 GCA_034096865.1 Theodoxus fluviatilis
GGTAGGACTGGTTAGGTGGTGTGTTTAATATGTAGTTTTATGTGAGAAAATGAGTAGTAGAAAAGGTAAAAGGTTAGAATGTTGATAATATATAGTTGTGTATTGTTATAAGTTAATTTAGAAATATGTTAGAATATGCAAGTATTGAGTAAGTTGTATTTAGTGTGGAATATTTGTGGGAAAGATTAGACAAGTATAGGATGTTGTTTTGTAATAGGAATGAAAGGAGTATAGAAATAGTGGATATGATTAGTCGGAGGAAGTGGAAGAAAGTATTATATTTTGAAGGTAAGAAAAGAAGAAGAGTGTAGTAGTTGGAAGTGTACTAAATGTGATTGATGTAATGAGTTGGGTAGGACGGAGTGGTAAAGTATAAGATTTATTATGAGTAGTATAAGATATTAGGTTGGTTGTGAGGTGAGATTTGGTAGAGAGAGTAGGATAAGTAAGTTATAAGTATTTATTCAGTATTAGTAAGATATTAGATAGTATAGATGAAGAGATTGTTAATATTTTTTGAGTATAGTTTTAAAATAGAGATAATTATTAACACTGCACTAGACAATAGTAGTAGAGTTGCTTAAATATAAGTATGTAAAGAATAGGAGTGATTAGTGTGTGGATTGAGAAGTGTTATTGGCAGTGGGAGAGTATATATGGAGAGGGAGAAGGTATGTAAGTAGGGAGTATAGTTTTAGAGTCGTATAATATAAGTAAGGACGGTAGTATTAAATATTATGAGTGAGAGAGTTGTGAAGAATATGTTGATAAAAAAGATGATAGTATAGGATATTTTGGAGTGGATAAAGTAATAATATCTGATATATATAATGAGGATATAATTAATTATATGTTAGATAGAAGTATTTATTTGTAGAAGATATATATATTATAATGAATATAAGGTTGATAAAATTGGAAATGTAATGTTGTGATTAGTTGTTGAAGTTATTGTAAAAATTTAATTGTCTAGGAGAGAATTAGTTAAATTTTGTTTATGCATTACAGAGGAGTAATAGTGGTATAGTGAGTTTTAGTTTGAGATTTAATTACATGGATAGTGGGGTAGCATTTAATTTATATTTATATATGATTTAAATGATATGTGATTAATATTTAAATATATTTAGATTAATAATTAAATATTAATTATAATTTATTATATATTATAAGTAAATATTTTATAAATATACAATTATTATAATATATAGTTATATATTTAATTATATTAATTAATTATTAATAGTATTAATAATTAATTATATTTTTTATTATTGAATATTTGTATAATTATATTTAGTAATAATATTATGTGATTATATTGCTTATATTATAATATTTATATATATTATAATATTATATTTATATTTATATATTAAATATTATTATATTTATTAATTAATATATTATTATTATTTATATTATTATAATTATATTAAATAATTATATATTATTAATATTATATTTTATATATTAATTAATTTATTTTATATATAAATTTATTATATATTATATATTTATATTTATATTAATATAATTTATTTAATATTATTTAATTATATTTATATAATAATTATTATTATATTATATTTATATTATAATATTATTATATTAATTATTATAATATTATATAATTATATATATTATTTATTATATAATTATTATATATTATATTTTATATATATTTATTAATATATATATTAATTATTTATATTATAATTTATTTAATATATATTATATATATTAATATTATATTATATAATTATTATTTTATATATTTATTATATTATTTATATTATATATTTAATTATATTATATTATTATTTATAATATTTATAATTATTATTATTTATTATATTAATATTATTTAATTATATTTTATTATTATTTATATATAATATTATTTATATATTTATATTTATATATTATTATTTATATATTATAATATTATATATTATATATTTTATTTTATTAATATATTTATTATATTATATATTTATAATTATTATTATATTTAATATATTATATATTTTTAATATATATTTATTATATATAATTTATTTATTATTTTATATATTTTATAATATATTTTATTATTAATATTATATTTATTATTTATTAATTATTAATATTATATTTAATATATTAATTTATTTTATATTATTATAATTATTATTATTATTTAATATATTATATTTATAATTATTTATATTTATATATTATTATATTTATTATATATATATATTATATTATATTATTAATATATTATATATATTTAATATTAATATATTATATATTTATATAATTATATTTATATTATATTAATATATTTTATATATATTTATATATTATTAATATATTTATTATATTATATTATATATTAATTATATTATATATTATTTATTATAATATTAATATATTATTATATATTTATTATTATATATTTTATTAATATTATAATTATTATTATATTATATTTATATTATATAATTATTTTATTATATTATAATATTATTATTAATATATTATTATATAAATATATTTATTTTATATTATATATTTATATTATTTATATTAATATTATTATATATTATTATATTTTATTATATATATTATATTATTATATATTTATTATTATATAATATTATTATATTATATATTTATATATTATATTATATATATTATTTATATATTATTATATTATATTATATTATATTTATATAATATTATATATTAATATTATTATATAATATTTATTATATATTATAATTATATTTATAATATTTATATTATATATATATTTTATTATAAATTTATTATTATATTATTTAATTATATAATATTTATATTATATATTATTAATATAATTATTATTTTATATTATATATTATTTATATATATATTAATATATATTTATATTATTATATATATTTTATATTATATTATTTATATAATATATTTATATATTATTTATAATATATTAATATATATTATATTATATTATTTATATTAATTATTATATTTATAATATATATTTATATTATTATATAATATTATATATATTATATTTATTATATATTTTATTATATTATTATTTATATAATATTATATATAATTATATTTATTTATATAATATATTATATTTATATATATTATAATATTTATATTATATATATTATTATATATAATTTATATATTATAATATTTATTATTATATTAATATATTATTTATATTAATTATAATATATTTATATATTTATAATATATTTATATATTATTTATATAATATTTATTATATATTATTATTTAATAATTAATTTTATTATATATTATATTATATATTTATATTATTTATTATAATATATTTATTATATATATTATTTATATATATTATTATATTATATAATATTTATATTTATATAATTATTTATATTATATATATTATTATATTATTTATATTTTATTATATTTTAATATTATATTATTATTAATTATATTTATATTATTAATTATATTATATATTTTAATATTTATTATTAATATAATTATTTAATTATATTATTATTATTATAATTTTATATTATTTAATATATATTATTATATAATATTATTATTTAATATATATTATATTATTATTTATATATTATATATATTATTATATAATATATTTATTATTATTATTATTATAATTATAATTATTATATTTATAATTATTATATATTTATATATTATATATTTATAATATATATTTATATAATTATTATATAATTATATTATTTAATATTATATTATAATTATATATATTATATATTATATATTATATTATATTTATTAATATATATTATTTATATTAATATATTATATTTATAATATATTATTATTTATAATATATTATATTATATTAATATTATTTAATTATAATATATATTTATATTATTATTAATATTATAATATTATATATTTTATATTATTTATATATATATTTAATTATATTATTATATATTTATAATATTTATATAATTATATTATTTAATATATTTATAATATATATATATTATTATAATTATATTATATATTTATAATTATTATATTATTTATATAATTATATATTTTATATTATATATTATATATTATATATTATATTATATATTATTATTATATTATTTATAATATTATATTTTAATTATATATTAATTTATAATATATATTTATATATTATATATTATTTATATATTTATTATATTATATAATATATTATATTATTTATATAATATTATATATATATAATTTATTATATTTATATTAATTATTATATTATATATTTATATTAATATATTATATTTAATATATAATATATTTATTATATATATATTATATATTTATTATAATATATATTTATTTATATTTATATATTATATTATTAATATATATTATATTTATTATATATAAATATTTATATATAATTATATTATATATTATATATTATTTATATTAATATTATATATTATTATATAATTATTAATATATTATATATTATATATTATAATATTATTTATATATAATATATATTTATAATATTTATATTATTATATTATATATATATATTATATATTATTATAATATATTTATTATAATTATATTATATATTTATTAATATAATTATTATATATTATATTATAATTTATATTATATAATATATATATTATATATTAATTATTTTATTATATATATATAATATATTTATATATATAATATTATATTATATAATATATATTATATTTATATATTAATATATTATATTAATATATTATAATATATTATATTATTAATTATATAATATATTTATTATATTTATATAATATTTATATTAATATATTATATATATTAATTATATATTATTATTATATAATATTATATATTATAATATATTATATTATTTATAATATATTATTATATAATTTATTATTATATATTTATATTATAATATATTATAATATAATATTTATTTATATTAATATATTTATATAATTATATTATATTATATAATTATATATTATTATATATATTATATATATATATATAATTATTATATTATATATTATATATTTATATTATAATATTATATATATAATATTTATTATATATATATAATTATTATATAATATTATATATATTTTATAATATTATATTATTATATAATTATATTTAATATTATATATTATATAATATATTATATATTATAATATTATTATTTATATATATATTATAATATATATTTATTATAATATATTATATTATATATAATATTATATAATATTATTATATATATAATTATTATATTATATAATTATATTATAATATTATATTAATATATATTTATATAATATATTTATTTATATATATAATATTAATAATATTTATAATATATATTATATATTATATTATATATATAATATATTATATATTATATTATTATATTATATATATTTATATATTTATTATAATATATATATATATTATAATATATAATTATTAATTATATATATATTATATAATATATATTATATATATTATATATATATTTATATAATTATTATATTATAATATATTATATATTATATATATATATATATATTATATTATATATTATATATTATATTATATATTATATTATATATTATAATATATATTATATAATTATATATTATTATATATAATATTATTATATATTATTATTATATTATATAATATATTTATATATATATTATATTATATATAATATATATATTATAATATAAACAGATTTATATATTATATATATATATTATATATATATAATATTATATATTATATATAATTATATTATATTATATATTATATATTATAATATATATTATTATTTATATAATTATTATATATTATATATATATATAATATTATATATTTAATATATTATATAATTATAATATTATATATTATATTATAATATATTATATATTATATTATATTATATATTATATATTATATTATAATATTATATATTATATATATTTATATATATAATTTATAATATATTATATATAATATATTTATATTATATTATAATATATATTATATTATTAATATATATATTATATATATATATTAATATATTATATTATATTTATATATTATATATATTATTATATATATTATATTATATATATAATATATATATATTATATATATATAATATTATTATATATATATTTATATATATATTATAATATATATTATATTATATTATCTATATATTTTTTAGATATATATATATTATAATATATATTATATATATTATATATATTATTATATATATATTATATATTTATATATAATATATTATATATATATTATTTATATATATTATATTATAATATTATATATTATATATATGTATATATATTATATATTATTATATTATATATATAGTATGTATATATATATATTTATTATGTATATATAGTATATTATGTATAATATATATATGTAATGATATGTATATTATATATAGTATATTAATATATATGTATAGTTATATATATGTATGATAATTATATATTATAAAGTTATATATAATATATTCTATATTATATAATTTATTATATTGTATGTATATTATATATATATAGTATGTAGTATATGTAGTATTATTATATATATATTTATAATTTATATTTATATATATATTTAATATTTATGATATTATGTATATTAGTATTATTAATATTATATATATGAATTATGTATAATATTATATATAATATATATAAATATGTATGTCATTATATTGAGATGTATATTATATATATATTGTATGTATATATTGATATATATGTATAATAATTATATGTATATTATTAATATATATATAATGTATGTTATTATATTGATGATTTGTATTTTGTTTATATAGAGATATGTATGTAATTGAGATAATTATAGTATATTATAGTATATTATGATGTAATGTATAGTGTATATATATAGTATAAGTATATTGTAGAATAGATATATATTATATATTGTATGTATAAGTATATGAGGATATATAAATATTATATATATATGATATGATATGTATATTATGTATGTATGATTATAGAATGATAATATTTATATGTATGATATATAGTATATATATAGATATATTATATATGTGTATTGAATGTATATATGTAGATGTATGTATAGTATGTATGTATATATATATATATATAGGTGGATATAAGAGTAAGTAGGGTGAGATATAGATAATTGATATGTATGTATATATCATCGAGATGTATATAGTATATATGGTAGTGAGTATTATATATGTAGTTTGATAATAGAGTTTGGGGAATGTAGTGTAGGTAGGTATATGTATGAGTGTATATAGGGTGAATAATATAGAGTATGTGAAGTTTTAAGGAATTTTGATACATAGTATGAGTTTAGTATGGAGTGTGATGTTAGTTTTATGTAGTTTTTATAAATTTAAAGTGTATTAGAGAGTGGAAGATATTAGATTGATTTTGTATAAAGTTGGATAATTATAGAAAGGGTAATGAGTATTTAGTGAGTTATGACTGGATTTGAAGGGTATAAAGGATGGGGGGGAGGTTATGAGAGTAGGAAGATAAATAGGGTTGGAGAGAAATATAAGGGGAGTGAGAGGATGATATAGAGGTTATAAAGTCGTGGAATGAAGTGGGAGGTGTGATCATAGAATATTTGAGATTAACGCAGATTATAACTATGACGATGATATGTAGGTATGGACGGATAGAATAGGGTGTTAAGCGGGGGTAATAGGATATTTGCTATGTATTGAGAAAGATATGTGTTTCTTAGGTTAGAGCTTTAAGGGAATGTTATGATTTATAGTTGATTGGATATAGTGAAGATTATAAAAATATATTTTTTTGTGGGGAATATGTGTTATTTTTATATAGTTAATGTGAGAGGATATGTTATCGTTTTATATTAAATATAATAAGTTCTTACATGAGGAAGTTATATAGAGACTAAGTAATTAAATATAGTGTAATGTAATGATTGTCATGGTAGTATAGAATAATCGATTAATATGAATGATTTAAGTATTTTATCGTTACTTTTTGTAGTTTGAGTTTTATATATGTATTTTTAAGTATCGTAGGTATCTGTTGATGTATATTGGTATGATAAAGGAAGTTGAGTGGTGTTAATTGTATAAGTTAATTTGATATATAAGTGTAGTAATAGAAGGAATAAATAAAGGATATAAGTAATAAAAATTTATTTATTAGGGATGGCTTTTTGTTTTTAGAGAGTAAAGTAATATGTTATATAAGAGTATAGAATATGTTTAGCGAGTAAGTAGGGGGAATTAATGATAAGGATAGACGATTGGGTTAGAGAGTAAGGTAGGAAGGATAGAGATGAAAAGGAGTAATAATGGTGGGAAGAGAGAAGAAGTGATGGGAGGAAAAGAAGGAAGTAGAGATATATTGAATATTTAGTAATAATGAAGAAGGGGAGTATGAAGGGCAGAGAAGGGGGAAAATGGTAGATGATATGTGAGGGAAGGAGGAGTGTAGAGAAGATAGGGAGATGTAAGGAAGGAAGGTGTGTGAGGAAGGGATGAAGTAAGTATAAGGGGGGTATGATTGGAGGAGGAAAGATAATGATGGTGAGAAAGGAGTAGGGAGATAGAAGAGTTAAGGATATAGAAAGTGAAAGTCTGCTTGTGAGAGATGGGAGGTTGGAAGAGGGAGAAAAAGGAGAAGTGGAGAGATGAGGGGCGAAGACCGGGAGAATAAAGGGTAGTAAAGGGAAGAATAGTAGGGGAGGTAAGTGTAATAGAGAGGAGAAGGAGAAGATGAGAGGTGAAGGAAAGAGGGTAAAACAGTAGACGTAAATTGAGAGAGAAAAGAGGAGATGAGAGTGAATTGGAGAAAGTGGTGGAGAAGAGGGGAGGAGGAGGGAGAGTGGTAAAAGATAGGTGTGTGATATATGGGTTGGGTTAATGGGTTATGAGTAAAAAATTTGATAGTATAAGTAGTGGAGTGGGTGGAATAGAGAGAAGTAGATAGATGTGGAGGTGGATGAAGTATAGGAGATTGTTTATTATTATATATTATTGAGATATTATTTGAGATGTATAATTGATTAATATTAATTACTAAGATAAAATAATTTTGGTTATATTATTATGATTGGATATGTGTAGTTAATGAAGATAATGATTATTTAAAAGAAAATATTTAGTAGAATAATAAATTTATAATATATATGTTATGATAGAAATAAAAAGTTGTTTGTATGAAGTGTAATAGGTATAATTAGCGAGTTAGTTTGGTATATGCATGTTAGTATTGTTATAATTTAGAGTTATATGCTGTATAAGTGGTAGATAATAATAAATATATAGATCAGGTATTTGGTAATTTGTGTAAGTGGTATATAGAAGTGTGAAAATATATAATGTGTATTAGGTAGTTTATAATATAATTGAATAGTATAAAAAAAATCATTTATATCATTATTATTGTATTGTTATTTTATAGAATTGTTGTGTGTTTTTTGTATGTGATTATGTAAGGTATATATATAGTGAATTGGATGATAATATTTAGTATAATATGTGATGAAGCTTAGGTGAGATTTAGATGTAAAATATAAGGGAAATTCTGTGATACTATGGAGAAAGCTTGGAGCTTGCGTTTGGAATGTTTGAAAAGGAGTGTCTATATTGGATAAGAGAATTATAATTATTATAAAATTTGCAATGAATGAAGGTAGAATACTATTTGAAATTTGTTTTGGTGAAGTATATATTAGATGGGATGATAAGTAGGAGATAAAGTAACGTATGAATATGATGTTTATATAATAGTGTGTCTATATTTAAATGCTATTATATTATATAATATATATTTTTAGTGTTGAATGTTAATGTGTAGTCAATGAAGATGAGTATAATTGTATATATTTGTATAGGTATATGATTATTGTTATAGTTGTAATATTAATAGAATTTTGTATACTGTAGTTTTATTTATATATTATCGATATAGTGAAGGTAAATTCATTAAATAGTGAGTGGTAAATATTGTGATGTGATGGAATATTAGGCGATGAGTAGAAGTGATGAATGGTTGATGAAGTGGGAAGTATGTTGTGAAGGGTTATGGAATATAATATGTTAGTGTGTTTTTTTGGTGTGTTTATGATTATCATATATAATGAATATAGAGGTTAATATAAAGAGTAAGTTTTGAATGATATGGAGTAGTGGAGTTAGAGGATATGTAAGTGATGTGGGGTGGTAATATATAGAAGATGAAGGTAGAGTATGAGGATGGCTAGATATGTAGGATGTAATAGTATAATATATAGTAATTGATAGAATTATATAAATGAAAAAGTGGTGAGAAATATGAGTGCGGTGAATTTATATATATAAAAAGTTGTGTGTAGTGAGGTTAAGTAAGTATAGTTTGTATGGATAGATATAAATTTAATTTTACTATGTTTAATTTCAAAGATGTAAATATATATTTGAATAAATTATGGGGTATAGTGTAGTTATTTATTGAACTGACGTGTGAGTAGTGAGATTGCGGTAATTGGTAGTGAACTCAATGTTGAATATGATTTAGTTATATGATATATTAAGGTAGTAATAGTGATTCTTAAATAAGTGTAAGGGTATAATGTAGGTATTGTTTATAGGGTAATGAATAATGGAATGTTGTTTGATGGAATGAATATATAGTAGGTGGTGGTGTTGAGTTGATTGAAAGTATTTGAGTATTATTAGTTATGATAATATAGATGTATATGTTTTATTTAATTAGAGCTATATTTATACGATTGTTACGAGTGCATCAAATTGGTGTTGGACTTATATTTGAATATAATTATTAATTATTGTTAATGTGATATGTTTGGGTTATAGAGGGTTATTTGGTTATGATGTGATAATTTAGAATATGAGTTGAATTAATTAGTGAGTTAGTAGGCTGAAATGAATTAGATATATTAAATATATTGTATATTTATATAAGATAGTAGGTGTGTTTAGTAGAAATATGTATAATATAATAGTAAGATGTTTTTAGATTTTTTTTTTGATTAAATATTACGGGAAATGTAGAAGATAAGAGCATAAGATGGTAATTTAAAGGATAGTATAAGAAAGTTAAGTTGCTTGGTATAGGTAAGAATAATAGTAGAATATAGATCAGTAATGGGATGTTAAGATGAATATGATAAAGTGGGTATGGAGATAAATGAGTAGAATATAGTATGGGATAGTGAAGGAGATTTTAAATGTTGTAGAAGAAGAGTATTAGAAGTTGATTAGGGGTATATCGAGAGTGAATGTGAATATTATAATAAAGAGTGTATAGTGTGGTGGATTATATATGAGAGGATGTTGAGAGTGAGATGATGTGAAGTTATGTTAATAAGTGAGGAGGAACTGTGAGGGGAAGAGAATAGAGTTAGAGAGAAGAGGATAATTATGTAGATGAAAGATGTGTGGAGTAGTTAGATAGTAAATAGATACTGATTAGAATGTATGTAAATATTAATATTTTTAGGAGGTGATGTAGTAATTGTAGGATATAATATAATATATTTGGTGAATTATATAATAATAGTAATAATATAGCTAGAAGACGATGTTTAATTATTTTTTTATGATATTTTGTTCTATTATGTAATAATTTTATAGTATTTGATGTAGATAATATAGTGTATTACATTTAATATGTTTTTAGTGGTATATTGTATAATCATATTAAAAATAAATGGTTTTATTCTATATATCTAATGTGTTTAAATTATGAAGTGTTGAAAAGTATAAGAAGTAATATTTAAATAATTTTAGGTTGTTGAGATTGATGGTAATAGTTTATATATAATAAGTATAGGTTTTATAGATTAATATTTATGGTTATTATATGGGGAAGGTAAATTTATTGTAGTAAGATTATGAAGTATTATATGTTTAATGAAAGTAAGCGGTTAAGGGATTGCAGCGTCGCCCCCCGGCGTTATATGATAATTGTATGTTATAGATATTATTAGGGATAAGGGTATATGTGATAAATAATATTAGTATATGGGGAATTATATATATGGTGGTATTGATGAGTTTAATAAGTTCGTTTTTATTGATAAATTATTAAAATCAATATTAGATTGATATAAGAAATTATATATATAATAGATATTTGTATTTTTTATTATATAAATTTTTATTAATTATTGATATATAAATAATATTGAATTAGAAAGAATTATATAATAAGTAAGTGTATTTAAGAAGATTAGAATATATTCTTAGAAGTGTATATATAAATGTCGTTTAATGAGGTGAGTATAATGATAGAACTATGGTAAGCTCTAGTTTTGAGAGGGAAAATTAAGATAAATATAAATATGAGTACGGTATGATGTATGGGTTTAAGAATACGGTTATATAAATCAGTTAAGCGATAGAAGTGATATAATTATATAATCTATATATATTATTTTTAATAAATATTTTTATTAATTATTGTTAAAATTTTATGTTTAATTTATGGAATAATAATAGTTAATTAAATCTATTGATGGTTGATGTATTATTATATATTATATATATATATATGTTAATATATTTTTTTTGTATAATTATTTGTAAGAAAGTTGGATAGTGAAAGATTATATATGAAGGTAAGTAAAGTGTATATTATAGTTATTGATGATGAATGTTAAATGTAGTAATATAGATAGTTTGAGGTGTATTTAGATTCAGAATGTGCTTATTAATGAAGATATATATTGAATTGTATATGCTATAATATTAAATATAAGGAATAATAATGATAAACTATAGTAAACTGATAGTATAGTACATGAAATAATGAAGTGAGAATTAGTATAGATATTAGTGATATGCCTGGGTTGCGTGTAAGTATAAATGGGTATTTTGATGAGTTAGTTTTGATGAGGATTGAACGTAGTTTATTATAAATGGGAATTTTGAGTATGGATATAAGGTAATTGATAGTAAGTAATTCTTTTGTTGGTTTAGATGGATGGTGTAGATGTGTTTAGATAGAGAGGGAGATGGTTATTATTAGAGTGATAATGGTAATATATAGAGACAGAGTAAAGTTGAATGGAGTATAGAAGATAAGATGAGTGGAGGGGTATGATAAAGTGTAAAGGTGTAGTACTATGGATGTGGAAAGAGAGAGAATAGGTATGATGAAGGATGAAGATAGGATGAACGTGTGGGTAAGAAATTTGTAAATTTATTTATAAATAAAGAGTAATATATGAGATTTAGTTTGAGTTTGTAAAAACGTTTAGAAAGTTATGGTAGAGGTATAGATATATGAAATTTTGGTATTATAGCAGATATTTATAATAGGTTACTGTGATATGATAGGAAATTTACAGCCAAAGGTTAATTGAAGATGAATGAAGTTATAAAAAATGAAGGATAAGGATTATATTAAGTGATAAAATAGGAGAAGATAGAGGACAGTAGGTATTAGAATAAGTTTAGATATGTTATGATAGAGTTAATAAATATGTATGTTATGTATAGTATAAGTGAGAATGATATTTTAAAATTAAGATGGGGATTTAGAAAGTATGTTAAAAGAATATTATAGTGGATCTTAAGTTTTTTTATATATATGAGTTAAAATTGCAAAAGTAAGTTATGATAAATTAATGAACGTACATATTAGATTATATATTTAGTATTATAAATAAATAAATAATATATGTGATGGGATATGGAATATGTTAGTAAGGATTTTTAGTAGAATTTGGATGTAATATAAGTTATTTCTAGATATTGTTGTTGATATTAGTAAGTATTAAAGGTAGATTTGGTTAGATGTAAATGTATTTGATAGGTTGTTATATAAGAGAAAGAGAATAAAATAATTGATGAGTGTAGAAAAAGGAAGATAGGAAAAGGTGTATGAAGTGGAAGAGTAGATAGACGAGTAGGATAGACGGAGGGGTATACACACTAATGTGGGGAAAGTAGAGGATAGTGTGGTAAGATATGACGAGAATAGAGAATGTATTAAGGGGTTGTTAGAGATGTATGAGTAAAGATAAACTGATAGGAGAGGGAAGAAAGAAAGGGATTAACGTAGGGGGGCGTAAGGAGGGTATGATAATGATGAGGATGGGAGGAGGATGCGGATATTAGTAAGATAATTAGAGATAGAATTAGATTATTTAGTTAGGAGTGAATGATTATAGCAATGATAGTTAATTAAGTGTATTGATTAGATGATGATAATTATAGTAGTTAATTAGTAAGAAAAAATATATTAGTGTATAGATTATGTTAATAAATAATGTGATAGTTTAATTAGTAAATGTAGATTAAAGGTTTTAATGAGTATTTATATAAATTTTATTATAGGTAATGTATAGTGGGATATTTAATTTATCAATAAATAAGAGTATAAGTTGATATCATGAGGAGAGAGTTAAATTAATATGTTGATGTAATGTCTAGAGTTATAGTTATTAATGATTTTAAGGGATATATTATTATAGATTAATAGATATAATTTAATATAATATTTGATATTCGTATATTTAAGTAATAGTGATGATATAGTATGGGTTCGTAAAATTTAAAGATTTTGAAGGATATGTGGATTTGTATAATGTATAAAAATGATATATTTATATAGTATATTATTTTTTATTAATAATATATTTTTAATATAATTATATGATAATTATAATAATTATAATTAATTGATTGTTTGTAAGTTATATATTAAATTTAATAATAGTTAAGATGACGAAGTGTGTAGAAAGTAGATTTATTATGTAAAACTTGTCATAATAATATTGAATTATTTATGTGAAATTTAATTATAATTTTAGATATTGTGTATATTATGTTAGTGGTTGAATATGTTATAGAATAGGGTATATATGAATTATATTATAGTAGCTAGTTAATAAACTTTTAGATTGTGTTAGAAAGAAAGATAATTGTATATATAATGATATTTACGGTATTAATGTTATAATATTTACTATTATTATTATTATATTTTATATGGTAAGATTTATTATAAATATTATATTATTATATTGTATATTTGTTTTTAGATGATGTTTTTTATAAAATAAATATGAATAAATATAATATATTTGATAATTATTAGTTTAATTTATAGTAATTATAATATTATATTAATTTTATTAAGAGAATATTATGGTATGATATGATAGGTTAATAATATGCTAGTAGTTAAGTATGTATTATTAGAAACTTTGTGTATGGTAGTATGTACTATTGCATAGTAGTAGTGTAATGTATATTTGTGGCATGATATGAGCGGTATTATTAACAAGGTGGTATGAATTGTTTGTAAATGTATTGTTGGTGTGTTTAATTTGTTAGGGATGTGTATGTGGATTTTAGAGTTGATAAAATTTTAGGTTATGAGGTATTTAGAGTGGTGTTGTAAATAAATAGATTGTTAAAATAAGTGGAATAAGGAACTAATGGTGAAAAAAAATATGGAGGTATTATTATAAGAGAGTAGTATGAAGTGCGGAGGGAGTTGTGTAAGGGAGTGATAGAGTTCGATGAAAGTGTAAGTAGTGAATGGATATATAAGGATGGGGGGAGAGGTGTTAGAAAGAGAAAGATAAGTAAATGAGAGAAAATAGGGAATGAGATAGTGTAAAAAGATGAAGTCGACATATGGGAATGAATGATGAGGATGAAGGAGAATGATTATGATATTGATATAATATTATTTATAAATAATATTAGATATGTGGTTTTGAATATTGTATAGTAAATATAATATTTATGAACTTAGATTAGAGTATATTATGAGTGTGGAATATTTCGGATAAAGATGTGATTTAAGATGAGTAAGAAATGTAATGAGTGTTACATTTATGTGATGTATAATTGATGTTTGGAAATTACCATATAATCGATAGGGAGTATGATGATAAGAGGCATAAATTTTGATAATTGAATAATATGTTTGATAATTAATTGAATGTTAATAAGTATGTAGGTTTAGAGGTATATTTGAAAAGTTGAGTTAATTGTAGTCTAGATATAAAGATATTTATTGAGGGGTGTAGAGGGGATTATATAAAATTATATAATAACTGAAGTAATAATTATTAGTAAATTGTATGTTATTAGAGTTGTAAATTGCTAACATGGTGATGATCAACGTTAAAGGTAGAAGATGAGTGTATAGTAGTAATAGTGTAGTGTTGTGTAATATTCAGAGTTTACTATTGGAAATAGAATTTGAATATTGTGATGTTATATCTATAAGTATGAGTGAAATACTTGTGAGTTAGTAGATGATTTTGAGTGTTGCAATTAATTATATAAAATATTAAAAAGTGAGTTATAGAATAAGAGAGAGATTATATAGCTATGTGGATGTGAGAATGTTAATGAAGTGTTGTGATAAAAGTTGTGATATAAGGGAAGTGGGATGATATTGTATTAGTAGAAAATATGATGAGTAGAAAATATAAATATGGGGTTTTTGTTGGAGGTAATATTGTAATATTATAGGTAGGGTGGTGAATAGAATAATTGAGATTATATAGTACGGTATATAGTGAGTAATTTAGAAATAAATCAAAGTATATGATGATAGAGAATTATGGAGATAGTATGATGTTATGAAATTAAAGTCTGGATGAGTGTAGTATGAATCATAATTTTGAAGATATTGAATTTAAGTGTATATTGTAGTTGGTAATTAATGTAATGTTTATTAGCTCAGATATAATATAAGGTATATTTTATTGTATTTTATAGGTAATTAGAGGAAAATATGCTATGTTAGAAGTTATGGGCGCTATATATTATTTAAGATTAGATTGTTATCTATATAATTTTAAGTGAGTTGTTGAAATAGGGTATGGTATTTGGATGAAGAAGATGGAAGTTGAGGTGGTGATATATATAGAGTGAGTTCATGTACTTGAAGATGTAATAATAAATAAGAATAGGTTTAGGTTTATTTTTTTTATATTTTTAGATATAATATATTAGATATAGAGATAAGTTTTATTTTAGTGTGTACAGAACGTAAATAGATCGTTGAAGTGTTATTGTGTATTAAATTAATTAATTAGTGGTAAGATTAATAAGGAATTGATTGGATCAAGTATATAGATGTGATAATGTAAAAACTTTTATTGTATGTTAATTTGATACATTTTAATTGATATATATAGTAGTAATATTCTATTTTATAGAAAATGCGAGATAATGATTATAATACTATAGTATTTTGATATGAGAATTAAGTTATAATGATTAATTAGATTGATAGATATTATGTATTATTTTGTGGATATTTTGTGTTAGGATTTGATATAATGATATGTTTAAAAAATTAGTTTTTTAGGAATTGTAGATAGATATTTGGATGTTATATATGACTGATATGGTAAATAATGATATATAATGAGATATGGGGAATGGATATATTAATGATAGTATTAATAGTATATATGTTGTTATTAGTCGATGAATAGTGATTGAGCGAGATTATGTAATAACTTTTTAGAGGTATATAATAATTAGAAATATTTGAATTTAAGAAGAAGAAGAGTCGTTGATATGTAATATAGTTGAGAGATATCGAGGGTAGTGGAGTAAATGAATTATGTAGTCAAAGAGTATATTTTGTTAGATGTATAATGGTGTTGTGGTATGAGAGTGAATGGTGAATATAGAATATGGGAAAGGTATTATTTATGATACATGAGAGAAATATATGTAAAAGAAAATAAGATGATATTATATATTTTTATATAATAGAAAAAAGTGGATAAAGAATAGGAGAAGTGTATGAAAGTTATATAGGGATATGGTATGATGTAATATTAATTAGAAAATTTTAAGATAATATACTTTTTTTAATATATAATGGTTATATGTGAGTATAGTGATTTTAGGAGTGGTTTATAATTTATATTAGTATGTATTGTGAAAAGTAGGTATAATAAAAAGATTTATATTATGGTTATATTATATAATGAAGTGATTTTTATGAAATTATAATTTATTTTTAATATTAATTATTTTATTTTAATATTATATTATAATTTTATTAATAAAATATCTTTATGTTATTAATAATAATTAATGAATTTTATTTTAATTATTTTACTTATTAAAATTGATTTGTTAAAGATGAATGTATATAAGATTAGGTTCGTATATAAGTTAAATAAAGAGATAATTATTGTGTATATTAAAGAGTAGTAGGGATTAAAAGTGCGGTATCTGTGGAGATAAAGAGTAGATGAAGTAGGCGAAATAACGGAATGTACTTTGTAATGATAACGTGAGTATGTGTAAAATGATTATGTAGGAATGAGGTATAGTAGGATGATGGTTGAAAATTATGAGAAGAAGTTTAAATAGAGATGAGAGAATTAAATGAGTGAGAGAATAGTAGGTTGCTTGAAGTGAAGTTGTTTTGTATAGAGTGGTATAGGGGGTAGAGTATGGAGGATAGGATATATTAAAGAAAATATTGAGTAGAAGGATATGATAATAGATATTATAATTAATTATAATAAGAATATATACTTATATGTAAGTTGTGTATTATGTAGGATGAATGTGTATAATAGTATTATAATATTATAAGAAATCGATTGGATTAGAAAATATTAATAACGGATTTGTTTTGTTTTTTTTGATTAATATTTATTAGTATTTGTATTTTTATCTAGTAAAATGGGACTTATAATATTGAATGAGATTAGTTACGATAATATTTAGGTAATAAATAAGATTGTATATTGTGATTATAGCGATAGAGTGTAGAATGGAATTTATAAGTGGGTAATGTTATATATTTGATGTTTTATGTATTTAGTAGATAGTTAATAGAATTGATGGTATGGAATTTTGTAAGAGTAGTAATATAGGATGAGTGATTTATACTTTGATATTCAGATGGTGTTGTGGTTGGTTTAAATCTTAGAGTTAGAAGGATAAGGAGAGTGATTATATCTTATAAGCGTGATGGAATGAGGGTGGGAGGTTATGAGAGTTGAGTTTATTAAATTGATATAAGAGAAAGAAATGAGTTGAGGGGAGTGTAGATTATATAGATGATAATAGGATGTATGAATTGGCGATATAGAATAGGTTAAGAGTAAAGGGATTTATTTTAAGATTAGACGGTATAGTTAGATAATAGGAGTAAATAGAGTGTTTAATGAAATAATATAAATTTATGAGTTTAATAATTGTAGTTAATGATTGAATGTAATGTATAGGTGTATTTAGTTCATATTAAATTTACCTTTATCTAGGATATGAATAAAAAATGACTTGTAATAATGGATATTTATGAATTATATTAGAATGAAAAAGTGTATTGAGGAGAGTATTGGTGATCGGTTATATTAGTCATAAGATAGTTGTAATATGGCGTGAGAGGAAGTTGTTAAGAAAGGAGGAGTTAAATAGGTAATGAATAAATATGTAGTATGAGTATATGCGTAGATGTGTTGGGATGGCTCTAATGGAAGAATAAGTATATATTATAAAAGTGTAATGATCATTGTTAAGTTTATTGATGATGTGGTGAATAAAGAGAGTGAATTATAGAAGGGGAAGAGTGTATTTATATTATGAAGTAATAAGTTTAAGCCTAGGGGTAAGTACTATAATATAGGAAAGTGTCTCGTAGATGATATATATTATATTTATGTATTATATAGAAGAGTATTTTTGAGTTATATGAGAATATATCTATAATAAATAATATATATTTTAATATGTTTTTATTTTGATATTTCTTTATATTATATATTATAAATAAATAATATAGTGTGCAGTGATTTTTTAATTTAATATAAATTTTTATTAATTAATATTCTTATTTATTATATAGAATATTCTAAAAAATAATGTGTTTATTTTAAAGTATAGTTTATATTATAATGTATGTTTTAAAAATGTAATAATATATATAATAACTTATATTACTATAGTTAATTATAATTGTATGGAGTATTTATTATAAAATATAAGTATTAAGATTGATTAAGTTTCTATTGATGATATATATGATGTTTAGATATATCAATAATATAAATTATTAATTATAAATTATATATAATATATTCATTTATAATATTAATAATATTAGTAATTGTATATTGTATATAAATTGAATTTATTTATTTTATTATTTAGAAATAATATTATATAATATTTTTAATTTCAGTATTTATATTTATTAGATGAGTTTATGTTATTTATAATTCTGATTATGTTTAAGTAGTAAGTGAATAAATTATAAAGTAAGAATTAAGATAATTTGATAAAGATGGTAGGATAAAATGATAAATTATTTAATTTATGACAACGAAATAGAGTAAAGTATTATATGTTTTTGGTCTTGTATTAGAGTAAAGTCTGAAATCGTAAAATAGGTGTATATAATATATATGAATGAAGATTTAAGAATAAATGTATATATATGTATTTGTAATATGAATATTAATTATAGGGTAATATTGATGTTATAATTAATATTAAGTGGTGTAAATTAAATCTAATGATAATGTGATTAATTAAAGATCTTTATTTTAATGTATATATAATTTATGAATAGATTTAAATTTTGAATTTTGACTTTGTATGTCGATTTTGATGTTGATTTATTAATTTAAGATGTTTTATAAATGTATATTTTAATGTATTATAGACGTAATAAGTGATTCGAGAAGATTTTAATATGATTAAATAGTTTGTATAAAATTTTGTTTATTATAAAGTGAATTTGTCTTTTTTTGTTGTGATGGTAATATTGTGTATTAGAAAATAGGTTATAATATATAGTGGTTGTTGTTTGCAGAGTTGAAAATATTAGAGCCGAAATAAGAGACTTTGTATTTTATATTATTGAAAGGGATTGTGTGCGCGTTAATAATTTCCCAATATTTTAGATTTATTGTTTACGATCCATTATATAAGAAAGGAGAGACTTAAATTTATTTGAGAAATGAGATAATGTGTTTATGATAATAAAGTGAGAATGATGTATTCATAATGAGAACTGGTGAATTAGTATAGTGTACTAATTAGTAATAGGGATTAAGTAATAGTTAAAATTATGTAAGACTATAAAATGTAGAAAATGAATTAGGTATGAGAATTGATATAGATATAGAAAGAGTGAGATGTTTATTAAGAAAGATAGTTTAGTAAGCTATGAAAGATATTGCGAAATATTAAGTTGAGACGTTAGATGTAAGTGAGGAGAAATAATTTTTTGTTAGTTGATTAAATATAGAATTGGTCAATTTATAGTATTTATAAGAATGTATATGTTATAACTATAACTGAGTGTATTGTAGAAATAGTGGATATAGTATTTTATTGAGGGTATATATAGTTAGTTAATGGAATTTTCGATTATGTAAATGACTGTTAGGGATAAAGTTTGAATATGATTTATTTTATAATTTTAATTATTTAATAATATAAATATATAAATAAAAATTAGTTATTATCAAATTATTTAATTAATTAATATTAATCTATAATTAATTTATATTATTATTATAATAGTAGTATATTTTTATATAATATATTAATAGTATTTAATTACTGTATATTTATAACATTATTATTTAATAATATTATTATTTTAATATTTGGATTATTATTTTAATAATATTTTATGATATTAACAAATTAGTAATAATTTAAAATTAATAATAGTAAATACTAAGTAAATTTAGTTTATTTGACATTTAAATACATTATTGTAATTATTTATGAGTAGTATGAGGTTAATAAGTGGAGTGTGTAATTTATGTGTATTTGAAGTTTAATTATAGAGAGGTATCAAAAATATAGGGTTATTATATAAGGATACTTAGGTAGTATGTATGGTGAGTGTAAAGTGATTCAAAAAAAGAAGTGACGAGTTAGGAAATATAATGTTTATGAGCTGGGAAGATAGTATTTATTTGTTTTTTTGAGGAATGGTTAGGAGTAATCATAAAATACTAATATATTGGGTATTAAGTAATTAGTAACATTGTAGGATGAAGATGTTTTATATATAGCATATGTATAATATAATAATATTGTATGAAATTATGGAATTAAAACTGATGATTGTATATAATAGAATCATTTATTGTAATTATTTTTAAGGATAAAGTAAAAGGGTGTGTTTTATAGTAGTTATGATTTGATGTGGAATATATTATTGAACTTATGTAATGTGAGAAGAATGAGAAACGTAGATTGTTATTATAAGTAATTAATTATTGTGTTAACAAATTTTATTATATATATATATTTAATATTATAATTTTTTATTTTATGATTCAATAAAGGATTGATATCATAGGAAATATTGATATATATTGATATATAAGTTATAAAGGTTTAAATAATAAATTATAATGTATATGTTGATATATGTTGGTTGGTAAAAATTATAAATATTAATTATTTTGATAGTTTGAAGAGGTACAGATAAGGTTGAGGGAGTATTGATAAAATATTATTAGATATTAAAAATAAGATAAAGAAGATTGATGGGGTATGTAGTAGTATGACGAGATAGTATGTCCTGAGATAATGAGAGTGATAATTTTAGTAGGATTAATTATGGAGAATCAAGGAGAATAAAGTAATATATAAAATAAATGTATGGTAAGATATAGTTTTTTTATATTGAAGAGAGTGGAATTAATGAATTATAAGTAATATAAATAGTATATATAATGGTAAAAATAGATGATGTATTGCAGGGAAGTAGTATGTGGAGAGAGTATATGTAGAGATTAGTTGAGTTTGGTTGGTTAAGAAATAAAATAATATAAGAGGATGTAATAGTAAGTTGATTTATTGTATGATATATATTTATTGTTAATTAATCATGAATGTCAGAATGTATAAGTATTATTATAATTATGTGTTCATAATTTAATTATTGAAGTCGTTTTTTTGTGAGTAATATTTAAATTTTATGTTAATAAATAATTATTAATATATTATAATGTGATAATTTATTAGTTTTATACATTATAATAGTAGTTAGTGTGTATATATTAATTATAAGGTAGGTATATGTTGTGAGATTATGATTGTATTTTAATATATCAGATATATTATAATTGAAGTCTTTTTAAGTTGATATAAGTATAGTTGAGTATTGAGGATATAAATTATATAAGATAAATATACATGATGTAAATATTAAGTATGGATTAATTGAAGTAATGTATGTATTATTGTATAAAGTTTGAATATAGTAGTGTAAGAATTAGATTATGTTATTGATTGATAATAAATTAATGTATTGGGTTGCAATGAAGTGTGAGGAAAATATGAGAGTGAGTAGAGATTATTGGGTAGTTGTTGATTAGAGTATTGTATAATAAATGTATAATATACTGTAGAGATTGGAGGTAAGGAGTTATGATGATGTAAAAATATAATAATGTTTATATATGATTATATATTATTTCTGTAATTAATACTAGAGTTACGGTTCTCAGTTATGATATGTAGTTTATGAGAGATATAGTTTTTATTTTTTATAATGTTTAGTAGGAATATTATAGGTGAAGGCTTGTATATATATAGTTATTGTATATTAATGAAATGATATGTATAATAATAATTAATGTATGTGTTAGGATTGAAAAAAGAAAAATTGGGTAGAATTAATAGAACTTAATAATTATGTAATTATAATAGTTAAATATTAAAGAAATTGTAGATGTGATAAACAATAGGTATTTGAGGAGATTATACTTTAAATCGACTGGGAGATTGTATATATTAAATAAAGATTTAATATGATGTTATGAATTAGATATTGTAATAATCTATTAAGTTAGTTAGTGGATATATTTTATTATGATTTATTTAATATGATGAATATTGATGGCCCTAATAGTATTTGAATAGGGAATATTTGTATCTTGCAGATTAAATGTAATTATTATGTAATGATGGAGTGATGTAAAGGGATTAATTTGTTGTGTATGAGGTATAGGTTAATTGATATGTTATTTGTTATATGTATAGTAGATGATTGATAAGATATTGTGAGATGTAGGTTAGAGTTAGAGAGAGAGTTGACTGAGTTGTGTATGTAATGTATATTTCTAAAATTGGGATATGGGATTAATATGGATTAATATATGAAGGAATAAATTATAATGTATTGATAGATATATAGATATAATAATAGAAAGAATGGATGTAGTAAATGTGTATATTAATATAAGTTATAAACGGTATAGGAGAAAATTATATTGTTAGAGAAGGTGAGTTTAAAGTATATTAAAATGTTTTTAATGTTGTATATTCAAATAGAGTAAAAGAATTTGTAGAAGATGGAGTAATGATGAAATATATTGTATATATAGTAATAAAGGATTTAATTTTTTACGGGTATATTTTTGATTTTTATAAAGATATATTAGTGCAGTGATGATGTAATGCTATGTGTATTCATTATATATTTGAATAATCGTATAATTTTGAATTTATAGGTTAAGATGATGATCATAGTAGTTTTATTTAAGCTAATAAAAGAGTATTTTAATTATTATAGTATATATAATAGTCGGCTATAATTTTTTGGTTTTTTTGGAACGGGGATGTATATAATGATTATGTATATTATAGTGATATTTATTATATTATTAATTTTAAGAATTAAAGTTATTTGAAGGATATTTATAGGAGTATTAGTTTATATATTTTAATGGGGTTAGTTTGTTTAAATTTAGTTTAATGTTTTATATAAATATGGTTGTGTAATCACCACTATTAAATATTTTTTTAACTTAGTTTTATTATTATGTAATATATATAAATAATAAAGATATTAATTTAATCTATATATATAATAAATTTATATAATTTATTTTGAATTATTTTTTTATAGTAATTTTAATATTTAGTAATAGATAAATATCATTTATAGGGCTATTATACCTAAAATATAATTTATATATATATTATCTATGTTAAAATTTTTTAGTTATTAGTTATTAATATTATTTTTTTATGTTAGGTTATTATTCGTATGGTAGTTATCGAATATTTCAATCTATTTAATTATATTAGGTTGTAATTGAAATATTAATATTATATATTATATGAATTATATATTATATAATATCTAAATTGTGTATTGTTTGATGTTTTGTATGAGTTAAGTGGTGAATATAGAAGTGTTTTGTATTGTGGGTATATTGTAAATATATGGTTGTTTCATATGACATGATGTGAGCATGTAGAGTTTATATTAAAGAATATAGTGATTATTCTTATGAAAATTATATAATATATATAGTATAGTTTAAAAATATTATGTGAGTTATATATATTTTGAAAATCATATTGTGTAAAGTATATATATTAAACAGAAGTGATGTGTGATAATAGATTTTTAATATGACGTATATTGAATATAAGTAGATGATTAAGTTTAGAATGATGTTTTTGTTTTATGATTATTGTGTTTGTATTATTTAATATATGTATGAAATTAATAATATTTATTAGATTGTAAGTATTCTATATTGTAAATTATGATAGATATAGTTTAATTATTACTCATAATAATGATTTATAGGTAAAAATAGAAATAATAAAATATATGAAAATATTACTAGATTATTTTGTTACATAAATTTTTTTTATTTAATAATTTTATATTATCTTAAATAAATTTTTTATTTATATAACTAAATTTTATTAAATTTAAAATTAAATTTTTATATATTAATTATTTAATATTTTTTATTTATTAAATTTTTATATATATAAGAATTTTATTATTATAAATATCACGACCACCCAGGGCTGTGCTTGTCTTTATTAACGTGACAGAGTGACTGTGTGTAGGATTACAGCGCGGCGTTCACTTGGGATATGACAGTCGTCCCCTCCTGCCTCCGCATGGAGTAGTGCGAGAGAAAGTGACTGCCCCTGCCCATACTAAGACTCTACCCCCTCCCCTTCTTTTCTCTTCTTTCGCAAAGTGTACCCTGTGAACTTTAGGTCTGGCCATAGGTTTACAATGAGAGTGTAGTCGATGACTGGGTCGTGTTACTCCAGCTTGTTGGTAAGGGCGTTGAGTAGAGGCAGGCTCATTGGGTCAGTGCACCAGTCTCCAAGTCCCACACCTCATTAACGCCTTTCCACCCCTTTGGTCTCCCCTGTGCTCCATTTAACCGTGTCCCATTTATTTGTGTTCATGCCGGCTTCAAATGGAACTACTTTTCCACTGATTTGCTCGCCTTCAGCCCCCCCTCCCACCCCACTTCTCTCTCTTTCTCTAACCTCCCTTCGTTCGACAGACCTCATAACCCCCCTCCTCCTCTCCCCCACCACCCGCATCTCCACAACAGGACCAGTCAGGTTTACACCTGTGCAGTCAGGCATGCTGGTCGTAAACCCTCGGGATAATCCGCACCTCAAACAACAGTGCATTGTGGCGGTGTCGAAGAGGCTTGGCACTCTGGCTATGACTGTAGGGTGGCACGTCTGCAGTCGCCAGAATCGGGTGGACGTCTGTGGCATGGTGCCAGGACTGCTGTCTTTTATCCAGAACTAGTGTGCTGCTACTGGTATGCAGTGTAGGGGTCGGGGGTGTTGTGTAGCGGTGGTGGAGATGCTGGGGGCTTGGTAGCGGGAAATCAGGAGATAGTATGGGTTGACAGCTATTGCAGTTTTGAAATGATTGTCAGTTTGTTGCGTAAGGAGAAGGGATGGCATATCTAGTCTCGGTCAGAGTTCAATGACTGCCACCCCACCCTTGGAAAATAAGTGTGCAGTAAATCTATTGTGAAGGCGGTGAAGGTGGGGGCTTTTATACTATTATAGAGATTTCATCATTACGTCTTTACTTTTTTGGCAGGCATGACTGAGAGAAAATTGATCCGAGATCAAAACAGCCCTGGTTCTCATTGGCATCTTGAGTGAGGTAGTGCATTCCATTGTGCTCTGTACCCGAAACCGAAGAAAAAGCTTGAGGCCGTTCTCAAAACTTGGCACACCTTTGCCTTGGTCGAATGCTTCGGTCACAATGGTTTTCACTTCTGTAAATTTCTGTACTTGCCTTGCCCCAGGGTTCAGGATAAACACTGTGAAGCTGGTTCATCAGCTGTACGGTTGATTTTGTGAAACAAATTGGGTGGAATGTTGTTTATTTGATATCCATCTCATCAAAGTAGAGCAAAGTCGCGTTGTTTGTGACAGGTTTTGTGGAAAAATAACCGCCTTAGCCTATTGAATTGGAAAGTCAACGTCTTGATATCCCGAAACGTGCTCTCATGTGGAAAGAGTTCAAAGACAGCTTTACGTAGTTTCCAGAAAGCAAAAGCAGTTTTATTTTGCCCAGGATCTGTGAAGGAGATGGATCGAACTTTCGAATTGCACGGCATGATTTCACAGAACACGTCAACCAGTGCACATGTACATGGAACAGAAACGTTGTACTTACTGCAAGAAAAGGATTATTATAAGCAGGTCAGATATTGGCCTCTGAGTAAAAGTCACCGCTAGTTTCCGATAGAGATAGGTCGTGTGAAATGAGCATGTGTGATGGACTCTGATCATGTATTGTGTTTGCTGATGTCATTTGAGGCACATAATTGTTGTATATCAACTAAAAGTAAAATTAAACGTGTTGCAGCATTCACTGAGAATAGGATTGAGCAAGAAATAAACACTGGATTAAGGCAAGGGACTTGAAAGAACGCTCATCTTGAAGTATTTGCAACCAATATATTTCGAGATCCTTGTAATGAACACATCAAGCCTTCAGGTAAAATGTAATCGTCTGAAAGCCTCGTACCTCCTACTAGAATCTTGCACCACACAGTGTGATTCAGACGTGTAGTGAAGTGCAATTGACTTGTACCAAAACGGACGTACCTGATGGATGGACCATCACAGATTCATTCATCCTATCACCTGACATCAACGATTACGAGCCCTTCGGAATGTACTGATTCACACGCGGCTCACATTCGTGGGGTCAGACCAGACTTTGTTGTGATCGATGTTTGATGTCTCTTTTGACGTGTTATCTACGACATGGAGTACTTTGCTGGCGGTGACGCACCTTTCCTAACAAGTCATCACCCTTAACAGCGATGGCTACGGGTTAGGTCAAACGTTAACGTGGCTTTAGAGCTTCCAAGGAGTTGTTTTTCCTGGAGCATCGGAGCATCACCGTTGAAAAATGTCGACTATTCTTAGTTCCCATCGCTTTCTGAGAGCTGTTTGAGATTCCTCTCGTAGGGTTTACATTTCGGTGATCCAGAATATCATGGAAACCGTTTGAGCGCGTGGCAGACTATACAGAGGCACATGTTTGAAAGGCAGCAGTGCTGGTGAGGCGATGCAGTTTGGAAAGTCGTTTGCCCCCTGAACTTTGGATTTCCCTCTTGCTCGTGTCTTGCACCATGTCTTGGAGATCTCGAGTCAGGACTTTCTTGGAGAAGATCAGCTTTCTTGAACGTACAGTCGTTTTGTTAAAATATAGTGCATTTGCCTTCTCGTGGCGTGGTCTTCTGAGTGCTGTTGTGGAGCATTTCGTGACTCATTCCGAGGCAGAGGTGGTAGGAAGCGTAGTTTATGTTGACGTTGTGGCGTTGTTCATGGTTGCAGGATGAAAACATCATTGTGGAATGCTGGAACGTTGCTTCTGTCATAGTTTTTCCATTATAAAGAGAATGATGGCCATCTGTCTCTGAATTCCACGTATGGGACAACAAATTATGGAGTCCTCCCTTTATAACAAAACTAAATTGTTTCCTCAGTCGCCCATTGCATGTCGTTTGCCAAAAGCGTGTTCTCTCTCTTCCTAGAGGGCAATTTTGAAGGAAAGCTATAAAAGTGAAACGAGTTTCTGGAGGCAAAGGTTTATGACATTTGACTTCGAACGTTTTCTCTGAAGTTACGTATGACAGCAAATGGAAAGCTTTGTAGTGTCAGACGAGATCTATATCATGGATAACATGCTGTTGAGTAGATGATACCTATTACAAAAAATGGTGACCAGTACTGGGGGTTTTATGCATGATGGTGCATTTCCTCGAAGTCAGCTTTGATGCGATGAAAATATGCATGCCCATGATGATGATGCATACATTTCGTGGTTTCCCGTTTGATGAAGTCAAAGTATTCTTTTCGTGGTTGGCATGGGCTGTAATTTGTATTGGAAAATAAGTTTCAAACGAACGCGTGTCCTCCTTTGTGCTCCGTCTGCTGTGATCAGTCAATGTCTTATTTTCAGTTTCTTTACTTGACTTTGATGCTACACACCAATTTACTTTTGCTTGTACGTAAGCAATTCATGACCAACTCTTCACCGTCCATCGGTCATGTGATACATTCCCGTTGCAAACCATGTTACTATTTCTCTCTCAAATCTCATAGCTGCAACTGAATTGTCTTCTCCTTTTCCTTTTTCAGCGGGCCGCCCATGGATTCTACCTGCATTAGTGACTTACATTGTGTGTGAACTTTGACCTCATCATGGACGACTTGGAGTACGCACTGCCCGCCAATGCGGCCGTCTATTACGACACGTGGGACCGCCACAACAGCATCGCCTTCAACACCACCAAGGGGCTGCGCAATGCACCGGGAGAAAACAACTGCTTCGTCAACAGCGCTGTTCAGGTGAGTGTCCACAACCCGCTCGGCTAGCGCTTGCCCGCGACCTGCCACGTGCTCGGCGTGCCGGGAGACGCTGTTTGCACGGGCGCGCGGTGCAATCAAGCGCCAGCCCTCTCGGCAGACTTTGCCAGCTCCGGTGATTGTGGGTTTAGACTCGCTGTGCTTCTAGAGAAGGAACTCGAGGATGGAAAAGGGGGCTGGGATGGGGAATGGGCGAAGAGAGAGATGGGTAGTTGGGAGAAGATGAAAGTACAGTGATACAGTATATGTAGAGCTTGCGACTTTTACAAATCTGAAAACGTTTTGGAGAGATTTCCAGCTTGGTGCCTCTTTTTGCAAGGACAAATATGACCATTCCGACATCAATGATATAAAGTTTCTAGCTTAGATCACATGGAGTGATGGACATGGGATGGACAACAAACTCGTTTGATACTCTTTCCCCCTTTTATGTCTATGTTAATGAATGGTTAAGGTGCATTAGACGCCATCTGCCAACTGCAAATGTTGTAAGTCTTGATAAACGTGTTTCTAGTTACTGTAGAAAAGTGGGAAAAGTTTTGGCCTTTGCCATTGTTCCAACGCTTTGGCTTGGATAACGCGTGAAAATTTTATCCCCCCGACGAGTGTGTAACAAGGCAGAGGAAAACCTTGTTGAAATAAGTGTTCATGTTGTCACCCAACGCCTTGCTGTTTTCTCCTCGTCATTGATGTTGGCATTTCCTCTTGCCGCGTGTGTGCCTTTCCGTTAATGAGCACAACCCCAGAGAAAGTTTGTTTGAGTCTGGGCTAAGGCTAACAGAGGGACGCGTAGCTCCAGAGGAGAAAAACTGATCCTGCCAATATTTGCCGCTAGATGTGTCCACTGCGATCCGAGACGCTGCTTTCATGTCGTAATGCCTTGGCAGTCGATTGCCAAGCCTGTTGCTCTGGTGCTGTCCTGTTTACTGCTTTCGAGATGTGCTGCCTAATCGGCTTTTGACTTTACAATGGTGATCACACAAAACTGAAAGGTAAAGGAAAAAGTCTGTTACGTAATCTCCCCGTTGTAGTCTATAGGGAGCGAAATTGAGGCATCGTAGTTGCATGGAGTTAAATGAACTAACTGCCTTTGAGTGGAGAACAAAACAGTTTTGCTGAAAAATGTCTGGTCCCTAAAACAAACAAGAAGTGAAGGAAACAGAATGATTGATAACGTCATAACAAATTTAGTCGTTAAAGTGCATGCCACAAAATCTTATCTTTCTGCTATTTTTGATGAACAAAGATGCTTGTGTGTGTGTTAGTGTGTGTGTGTTAGTGTGTGTGTTAGTGTGTGTTAGTGTGTGTGTGTTTGTGTGTATGTGTGTGTATGTGTGTGTGTGTGTGTGTGTGTGTGTGTGCTTGCCACGGAAGACTTTTACTGAGGTCTGCCACACTTGTGTTTGACGAAGCACTGTCAGTGGAACGGGGGCGACAAGGCCTTGCCAGGCAAGGACGATCTCCTCTTTGAATCCCGATGATCTCGATTTCCTGTGCTTGCCTCGCCATAAAGACTGGGGCACTTTACGGTGGAGGTCGTATCAAAATAGACCACAGTGCCTTCCCCACGCCCTCTAAAGCTTTCTTGTGGTTGGGAGTAACTGGGGTTTGATGACAGGTTTGACTGGCTCCTGGGTCTGGTTTGGCTGAAGCCGACGTGGTAACCTGGCTGTGTGGGCAGGCCCGGGCCCCAAGCCTCGCTCAAACAGGCGGCAAGGCGCGTGCCCCGCGTCCGATCCCGGGTCTCGCCCCGCAAACAGCCGCAGTTTGACGTCTGGGCGGACTAGACTGTCCCGCCCGGGCTCACTGACTCCTTCACCCATCGGGTCACTCCTGTCCCCCAGAGCTGTGCAGATTTGTGCGTGCTCTATGTAGATGGTGTCATCAATAGAATTGATGACAGTGTCCCGCTTCATCCCGCCATACCCTGGGTAGTAGGACTTGGAGCTAGGGTTCTAACTCCACTTTGACTCACTTTGACTCACTTTGTCTCATTCAGAAGTTCCTGGACTTCCTTCTCCCTGCATGACAAAGTTTCCACTTATATAGACGCTGTCGCTGCAACATTTGAGTCATTGTCAATCATGTGCTTTCTGCCCTTGACCACCAGTCCCCATGTCTTCTTTCGTGTTCTCTTGTTTGTAAGTGTGAGCCTCATCATCTTCCATCCATTACAAAGTAAATGTGACAAAAGAAATACTTATTTGTCAAGACAATTGAAATAGAAATTTCAACAGTGCCCTCGATCTTCTCTTGGTTGACACTGAAAGACGACCCAAGACTCTCAGGCGCCATTGTGACAGCCCTAATGAAGTGGATCAGTTGCCTCCACAGGACCAGGCTGTCATGCGTCTGGGGCCAGAACTCGATACAGGAACAGATACGTCACCTGACCTCCAACCCTAGAGGCCAGAGGAGGGCACACGCCCATTGTTCCAGGTGATAAGCGCGACAGAAAACTGGAGGGAACTCTCTGCCTGCTCTCCGCTTATCATCTGCGGTCGTTGAGGTTGTGCGATACACTCCACTTTCCAGGCACGCTGGGACCTTTAGTACGCGGGATGCTAGGCCCCATGACTTGCTGTGAGGAGTGAGTCATGGAGATGTGAAGGAGTTTGAGAAGGGACAGCGCTAATTGAGAACAAAGACTTTGTTTTTGCTTAACCTTTCTGATAAGGAATGGGAAACAGTTGGCTCTCGTTACACTTGCTACGCACACGCATCTGTGATGAACAGCGCATTTGTCTGTTGCCACTGTATCGTGGGAAGGTTGCCTGGGAAAGAAGCGCAGGCACAAAATTTAATCAAAATTTAATTTCCACTCTGCGGGCCGTGCTGCCAGGAGCTTGGCTGAATTGCTACGACTGTGAGGATATTAGTTTTCTCTCTGTCATACGGGTTTTGATTCATGCATGCAGCATGTTTATGGTATGTATTTGCACAGCCTCAATCGAGCGTTTACCTTCATGTTGAATGCACAGCTCATAATCTTCAACTATTAGGACGTTTAAGGAAATAAAAGATAACGGTCTTGAAAAGATGATCTGCCGACGAGATCAAGCGTCGAACAGAGACGTGCACTGAAGCATGGCGCGAGTCTGAGCTTGGTCTGGCATCGAATGACTGTGTTGTCAGGACGTGAATGACGGCTTTGTCCCTCTGTAGCTTTACCCCAGCGCGCGCCCACTGGTGTCAGCTGGCCGCTCACTCCAGCAACGTCCCCCGTGTGCTGGTTGTGCGATGGCGACACCTGGCTCGAGCTGCACGTTTCCAAAATGGCGCAAGGTCATCCCTCGTTTGGCTGGAGACGGCCATTTCCATTGGGCAGGAAGACGGGGAGCATATGGCCAAGGGATTTGGGGGCGTTTTGGAGAAAATCGGTATCGCGTCTTCCTTGCAGGTGTGAGTGCAAGACAGAAAGAAAGAAGGTTCGAAATTTGATGCTGTGGCTGAAGACCAAGGAGAGGTAATGGAGTCAGAGTTAGGGACCGCCCGCTGCCTCTTAAGATGCAGTCGAGTACTGCCTGGTCTCTCGCCTGCCAGCTGACGCCCCATAGCTTGTCATTTTGCCGTGTGCGTCACCCGTGACCTCCTTAACGGAGTGCTTTACTGCAGCAACGCTACAATCCTCTGTATCCCCTTTCTCCCCGTCACTTTCTGCTTTATGCCCGAGTGGCGAGACGTCACTTCACGGTTGAGGTTCCCCCAAATCTACCTCTGTTCTTGACTTTCAGAGATTGTGAGGAGTAACAGGGCAAATTACACTCTAGTGATACTTCCCGTCTGTTGCGTTTGCTGGCGGCTCGCTTTCTTTAGTGTAGAGGCTATCCATCACTCGTGTTATCGCGTGGCTTGAGCGAGTTTATCTTGAGTCTCCTGTCAGAAAGAGCTTTGTCAGGTGTTGGGTGCAGAACAACGACAGCTGGTGGGCAGTGCAGTTTCGTCTGTCCAGGAGACTGTGGACTGACAGATGCAGTCGTTTTGTTGTTCTGTTCACGGTCTGAACTTGACTTTCATAATAAGAAAGCTGTCAGGGGGACATGCAAATAGTGTCAGTAATCTGTTTTGAAATCGTCGAATTTACCCGAACGCAGAAGGTGTGGTATTTTGATATCACACATTAGATGAGAAAAAACAAAGTTTTGTCCTAGTCACATGTTATCGTGTCAGATCAAATAAATCACCATACCTGATGGAATTTAGTGTTCACCTCTTACTATAACTGCATAAGGTAGCCTTGTGTAGCATGTTCCTAGTGTCTTAAGAACTCCGGAGAAAAGCGCAGGCAAAACATGTGTCAATGTGGTTATTATGCCGTCAAGAAAACGGTCGTAATAATAATTTGCTTTGATCATTGTTCGGTCTTTAATTACTCGCCGGTTTGGAAGAGGCAAAACTACTGGATCCGCTGCTGCCATTAGTGAAACACGTGGACCCGATACACCCCAGATCTGTTCCTCTACGTGTCTTGTTATCTATGGATGGATTGGCCGCCTTGTGTCTGACAATACTGAGATGGCGGGCAATTTATCGGTATGCTTCACAGATAGCACGAGGAAGATCGGGGGATGAGCGGAGATACAGGCGACTGGGAGTGAATCCCGGTTGGGGAGGACTAAAGGAAAGAAATGGAGCAAAGAACGCTTGACCACCGTTTGTGTGGATGTTGACTTCGGTCTTGGATAAGATAGACGATGTCCATGTGTTGCAACGTCTGCACAATTTTGAAATCAGTATCCAAGATAAGTGTGTGAACATAACAAGAAATATAAGAAAAGACAGTTATGATAAATCCAAGCGAAACGCATGTTTACCTCCTTGCTAGGTTTCATGCAGAAAAACAGCACAGATTCAGTGCGTTTTATTTGCCTGTACATACTGTTTTTGCTGTACATGCTGTTTTGGCTGTACATGCTGCTTTGTCTGTTTCACCTCAACACTGGGACTCCCACCCCCACCCCCACCCCCCCAAAAAAACTCTTCAAACTTATCGAAGATAAAGTTTGTCAGTGATCTGAAGTAGAATAAGTGAAGAAACTGAAAAAGCCGACACGGTGAGGTCATTGGAGATGGAAGAAAAGGGGTAGGGTAGAGGAAGGGTGAGCCGGTGGGGGGGTTAGCGTAGATAGGAGGGAAGAGGGGCAGAGATGGGGGTAGAGAGATTCCGAGGGCGTGTGGCAGGGGGGTCGAGTCCGATTGCAATCTAGTGAGGCGCGATGGAGGATACCTGGCCACGCGTCTGCTCACACGTCTGCTCGCACGACTACGGCCACCTCCAACCCTCAAAAGTCCGACCCCCCCCGGTCTCTCGACCTGCTCCAGCATGTCCTACGCCTAATAGCCTTCACCCTATCCCCTCCCCCCTCCCCTCTCCATCCAAGGCTGGCAGACACGCCATACAGGCCGAGGTAACCGGAGGATGACGCCCGAGCAGTTTGGCGCGCTTCTTTTAATCCGTGTCTTTCACGGGCAACCTGCTCTGGCGAGTTGGCCATCTGTCGTTTCTAGGGGCCGCTCGCGACTGCCCCCAGGCTACATGCTGTTTTATTGTGTGGGCCCCTTTGTAGGACCCGGTCATCACGTAGCCTTCCAGAGGGGCCAGCCCCACCTGAGGAAGAACTTGTTTCATCTAGTTCTTTAGCCACTTCCATTATCCTGCTTGGCAATGTTGGAGACGGAGCCTAGGCACGGCTAGACTACGGGCATGTGTTCTTTGCCCTCCACCCGCAGTTGGTTGACCAGGAGGTGATCCCTGCCCCGGTATCGAGGTTGTCTCCCCTGTATTGGATTGTCTCCCCTTATTGTGAGATGCCCCTGCTGCCGGTCGACGCCCCAGCATGGAGGGACAGGTGGGGGCTCGGTGCCAACTGTTGCTGCTGCCAGGGCGTCCCAACTCCTCTCCTCGTTGGCTGGAAACCGGACGCTAGGCTCGCGGCCTCACAGCTCTTTTGTCGCGCCTGATTATTGCTAAGGGTTCCTTTGGGCGTGTCCCATCGTCCTTCATGCGTCCTCGCAGCCTTTGTCCCGCGGAGAGTGGCCGTCAAAGCCAGGGGTCAGGTAGTGGTTAAATTGGGGACCGGCGAGCCTGGAAGGGGACGATTGTTTGAGAGGGCAGATGTCCACCTCCTCCACTCCTGTGTCCTCAACAGGCGACCTCCACCAGACGCCAGATGCCGGGAGATGTCCCGTGGCTGGATTGGATGGTGCCTCGTTGTCTCCCAGGCCTTGTCCCTTTCGCCACGCGAGTGGCTTTCTGTGGGGTGTTAGGATGCCTCTGCATTTTCTGTTTTTCATCCCCTCGCTTATTCTCATTCAACAGGTACCGAGGACTCCGTAAACTATGTTTCGCGACAGCTGGGCGGTATGGCTTTTACTGGCTGACGTCCTGTTTCTCTCGGAATGTGCGCTGACAGCATCTGTCATGAGTTGAAAGTGAAGAACATTCCTTTGGAGAAAAGTAGTTAAGTGCGTGTGTTGGAAATGTAACATCTGCGCCGTGTGAGAGTAAATAAAGAGAGCAAAAAGCTCGCAAACGACATAGATTAATGCGACATATGTCTTTATGTTCAAAATTCGTTATTGGTGCTGTAGAAAAAGTTGTGGCTCTAAGATTACTCCGAATATCAGTGTTTGTACATTTGTTCATAACTTATTTCTGATTGTATGACTCTTCTATGTATAACGATAATATTACAATTGTGAAATGGGGCACTTATTTTTAGAACACTTGTCCGTTTCGAAGAAAATCTGCTGCCAGTTTAATGTGCGATTTGGTCGTTTACCTCTAATAGTATTCCTTCGTGCTTGTCATGCTTTCTTAGTCTCGACTGGCTGATCTCGCTGTTTTTGCACGGATCTCTGCTTGCTGACCTGGCACTTCACCTCAGCACCAGTGGTGTGGGCTGTGCTGGACGCGAAAGGCCGGGACTGGGTTCCATAAGCCCTGGCCTAAGGCTATGGGGACCAAGTGCTGGTCGTAGGGCTTCGCACGGAACTCGGGTCTGTCCCACTCCGTGTGGAGACTCCAGATCAGCCTTCTTGGCAGCCACCGTGTTTTTTATATCTGGCATTGACTACTGCGCATAAAGGCTTCACCCCCCCCCCCCCCCCACCCCCACACCTCATTCCCCCCTCACCCCCTAACCTCCCCGGTGACATATCTCTTAACAAATACATAGGATATAATTCAGGAATAAATTACAATATTTGTCATGAAAGAAATGTGAATTGATTTGTGTCAGTGCAACAATATTTTGTTTATCGGTCGGTTTTTCCTGAGCTTGTTATGTTTGTTTTCAATTTAGAACTCGAATGCTTGTAATCAATTGCTGCAGAAGCCATTTCAGTGAGAGATCTGAATGATGAAATCTCTCGAACCCTGGACCAGGCGAATTAATGCGGCCGTTGCCTGGTAGCGCTCTCGTGAAAACGGCTTGGCAGGAAGGGAAATTAATTACCAGACAATGTCTGGAAAGAGATAAGATCCCCGGAGTCGTCTTTTTCTTGTCTCCCTTGTTTGCTCAAAGCCGCCGAAAGATAATGGCTTGAGGTTTGATGTGAACTACTGGCCAGGCTGTTGGGGAAGTCCTTCAGCCTTCCATATTGGACGGTCTCTTGCATGGCCGCTGTTTGATCTCTCACATTATTGGGGGCTTCGGGGAAAGACGAGGATTTGCAGCGGACGGTAGATATGGAGGGTGTCCGCCGTCTTTATCGGCAGGGCAGTTAGCGAGAAATGGCCGTTCCTCAGTTCGAGTGTCCAGGCCATGCTTTCCTCTCCACAGTTCTGTGCCGTACGCTTAAGCTGGGCATTATTATTGTATTCTGGTGGCGGCCCAAACCCTTCCTTTTCCCAAGCAAAGGACGGCAATCACGACCGCAACTGGTCAGTGTCTAAAGGCGTTCAGGCTTGCAAAACATGGTCCCTTAGTGGACAAAGCCCTGTCCAGCTTCTGGAACGGCTGACCGTTGGACAAAGACGAGCCCCGCCCTTGGATTTTGCCCCAGGGCCTCCTTGTTTTTCCTGGTCCGTACCCTTGCTTCAGACCAGGGGCCGGTCACACAAAGCTGCCCACGCTATGTCGTCTGGATGCTCTGGTAACTGACAGGCGTTCTCATTGAGGGGCGGTAAAGGCAAGACTTGATTAATGACTTCCTTTATCATAATGAACAGACGTAAGAGTGCACATGTTCGTAGATGGGAAACGCAGCGACACTGACAGAATGCATATACATGGAGGAATCGGCTTAAATGTGTAAATTCTGTGTTGATGGGACAATATTTTGATTGTATAATTTTGTTTAGAGTTGAAAGGTTTAAAAAATTAGTTTTGTAGTAAACTCATTCAAAACATCCAGCAGCCATCCGAATTAAGATTAGAATACTTCTTTCTTTTACATATCCATATGTTCATGGGTAGGTATATATGAAAACTATTAATGAGCAAACATCCAAGTATGTAAGTTTGTTTGAAGATAGAAGTCGCTCCAGGTCTTAATGCGTCTTGAAACTCATGTCCTGATACATATTGACATCGAAGACAACCAATTCAAAATGTTTAAACTAATATTTGACACGTCTGTGTTTATTCATGGCGCAGTTTTGAGTAGAAGGAGTGGACAGAAAAGTTTGTGTTTCATTGTAACTCAGCGTGATGCGGATATCCGCTTTAAAATGTGAAATCCATCGCGTTTCTTGCAGCTCACATCCGGCTTTCTTGCCACGAAAGTGTTTGAATATCCACAGCTGTCTCAACCCAAACGCCTGTTCCATATTTCACGACAGCTTGTATCACGCTCTTCTGTCATTTCCCTTCACCGACGGCCAGATCTCGTTACTTTCCGTCCTTTGTGGAAGTGTTCGTGAAGAACCGCGTAGAAAGTGCAAGGCGCCCAGTGTAAGGTGGGGGAAAGGTCCTCATCCCTTGCTTGGTCCTGCCAAGTATTCCAAAGGACGAGAGCCACTCCTTTACCCCTCCAGTGTTGGAGTGCTCTGGCCTCGGCAGCCGTATGGGTCAAGACACAAGCCAACACTGGAATCAAGCCGGGGGCTTGGTCCTAGGGGATTTCGAAGTAGACTGTCATTCACGCCGGCCATTGAGACTTGTTTAATCTCCTCCTCGTCACGGGTAGCTCAAACTCAACCCATGAAGAGCCAATTGTGCGCGACGGGTATCGGGGAAGTATCGCTGCACGTGACCGGCCTTATTGCAGGACGGGACGAGACGAGACGAGAGCAGACATCTGTAGATGTTGCAGCGCATGCGCAGTAAACGACGTCTGGTACATCAAAGCTCACGGCAACGCCGCCACTTCCGGAGGCCGCGAGAAGGAGCCTGAGTCAGCGCTCTTCAGGTGGGGAGGGAGGGAAGGAAATCCCGCGCTCCCCACGTAGCTCATTTCCGGTCTTACCTGTCAGAGAAAGGAGTGGGACGCGACCTGTGCTGGCCCCTTCTCTGACGGGAACAAACAGCAGCCTATCCCGCTTTTTGGAGCCTGCACCGCGCCGCAGGAAGAGCAGTCAACGTTAGTGCTGGCGTGCAGAGGTGTTTTTTTTTCAGACTGTCCTTGACACACTGGGAAAGGACACGATTGCCATTTGGGTCCCTGACTTGTCACTTGCTCGTGAATTATGCGTATTCTGTCAGGGCCGATAAAACGGATGCATGCTCACGCACACACACACACACACACACACACACACTTACACACATACATACACACTTACACACATACACACACACTTACACACATACACACACTTACACATTCACACCAACACACTCACTCACACACACACGCATACACACCTATACACACACGCACACACACACATTCACACTTACATACACACACACGCACACGCACGCACGCACGCACGCATACGCACGTACACACACGCGCGCGCGACGGTGATCTGAAATAATTACGGCAGGAAAGAAAAGGCGAAGGGAAAAGGAAGCCGGAAGAAGAACGACTCATAATGAAACGTTGATTACTCTGCCTGTTTCATTTCTCTTTCCAAGGACCTCACGAGTACCAGTAAATCTATTTCATGCTTTTGTCTCAGCACTTACCAGCAGCTCTTATGTGTCTGTGTGTGCTTTCTGAATTCGTGCCTAAATGCTTTGCTTTCTTGTATTCAAGATTTATCTCTTTGATTCTTTCTTTTCCGTTGAGTACTTCTTGGCACTGTAGAACGCCATGCAGACAACAAAATCCGTCTTTGAAAAAGTGCTTTCTTCCCTCATCCTTAATGTGTATGGAGGGCTTTTGCAGCATTGTAAAAATCACTTTCTTTCTTATCTCAAGCATCGTTTGTCTTAATAGTTCTCAGCGACCCTGTCCACAAAGCAGAACGCGCACTAGCTTTCCGTCCAGCGTTACCGCGCGACAAAGGCTTCGATTATGTTCAGGCTTCAACTGGAGCAAACGCCCGTCAGTTAGGTGCAAACATGGGAGAGAATTGGAGCGAGCTCAACGGCTCGATGGCCTAGACAAAGCGACACAAGATGGCGGAAAGCTGGGGCGAGCCAACTGCCGTCCTCGCACGTGGGTCGATGGACACTATCCCAGGTAGCGACGGGGCACCGGAAGTGGAGTGCCAGGTGCGCGTCCGCGTGATAGGACCCCGAGGGCTTTTTCTCCGTCTCCTGCACGTGTCTTCAATTCACGGTTTCTGTGCATGAGGCGTGTGGCGTTCTGGTGAAAGGTGTCGGCTGATAAGGGTGGCTTGAAGGTTGAAGGGTGAAGTGATGAGTGGAGAGACTACTAATAAATGAGTGAACCGAAGATAAATGAATAAAATAAATTCATGAGTGAAAGAACTTGAATCCGTGTATGGATGGATGGATGAATGAATTAAAATGAGCAGGGTGATCCGTGATGGATGGATAAATGAACAGGTGCGTTAGAAGGGAAAGACACCAATGAATGTACTATTATTTGTTGCAACGCACTTATCAAGGAAACCAGATCAATACAAAATATGTATTCTGTTTATTAAAGTATACATTGCAAACATACACGCACGCTCTTTGTCCACCTTTGCCTCTCTGGACGAGTGGTCAACTGTTAAGCCTGAGGTGTATCGAGTATTGGGACTCGTGCAGAACATGCATACATGTGCACATATCTCAGTCAGCCATTTGAGAAATCATTCAACGGTGATCGTAGCATTAGAACCAGGCTTTGTGAAGTTGGAAACAATATCACAATACTAACTCTTTCTCTCTCTCTCTCTCTCTCTCTCTCTCTCTCTCTCTCTCTCTCTCTCTCTCTCTCTCTCTCTCTCTCTCTCTCTCTCTCTCTCTCTCTCTCTCTCTCTCTCTCTCTCTCTCTCTCTCTCTCTCTCTCTCTCTCTCTCTCTCTCTCTCTCTCTCTCTCTCATATGTTTCTTCCGATATGTCATCACTAACTGGCACGCCATTTCTTGACCATCGGTCAGTTTAGAATGAGCGTTGCATTTGAATCATAATATTCAACCGTCTGCCAGTTCTAACAGCGCCTTTTGTTACCTTGTTATGGATTAGGCATTCTGTAACTCCTAGAATGGAACATTAAGGCTTTACGGCAGAACTGCTAGGATCTTCCTTCTGCCATTAGCACTGACAGAGGGGAGCAAATGATGAGGTCGCGGTCACCTATCGGTGACCAAACAAAGGCTGTCAGGTGTGCAAGGCAGGACAGGTAAATCAGGCCTACTTGAAACCTCCCTAAACCCACGGGGCTCTTTGTACCGCTCCGTGTGTGGCACTGCTTGGAGGCCCTAAAGAAGGAAGGCAAGGGGTGGTGGAAAGGGGATAGTTGGGGGTGGAGTGGGGTGGCAGGATCTGTACTCAGAGAAGATTGTGAGGTAGGGAGGTGATTTACGTGAAGGAGAAGAGGCATTAGCAAGGGATGGACAGTGGTCAGTGTGTAGCACAGTGGACTTTAGGAGAAGGCAGTCACGGCATGGAGAGAAAAGTAGGAGTGAAGAGAGATCATTGACGGAGTAAGGTGGTGGGTGTTAGTGATAAATTAGCCGGGTTTCAGAGAAGTGGCCGGGAGAAAGACACAGTTAAGCGGAGGAGAGGAGGGGGCTGGGGAGCTAGACTAAAGGGGTTGGGGGGGGGGGGTGTTGTTAAAGGCTTAGGTACGAGAAAGGAGATGGATGGATGAAGGTGGACAGTTGAGCTCAAATATATGATGAGGTCCCCAGGAAGTCAAGCCGTTGAGGGGGTGCGGGATTGGGAGGGAAGTGAGAGCAGAGGAGGGGAGGGGAGGGGGGTAGACAAATTGAAGAGAAGACTGAGTGATATTTGACTGGGATTCTGATGAAGAAATTATTGGGGGTGGATTCAGATGCTGGGTGAAGCGTGCTAAGGAATATCCGGGGTTAGGAGACAAAGACAGATTGGAGACAGTCTTTGTGTGGAATAACTCTCGCGTGCAATGAGGTTTCTGCCCCTCTCAGGTACAAGAAGTGTCCCTTTTTGTGGCAAGTAGGGGAAAATATTGCTATGACATTCCTGTTTCTTAAAGACACATGCGCTACCATTTACTCCTGAATCATGCTGTCAATAAAACTCAATGATTAAATAAAAATACGAAACGTCGTTGGAAGTCAAGTTCTTTGCATACATGAAATTTGTGTCGGACTCGGTGGTATTGATGTTGCAACAGACTTTGGATGCTTTTTTGAAGGCTGATGGATTTGCTTTCCTTTGCAGGTTTTGTGGGGTTTTTTTGGAGTAAAGACATAACACTGTACAACACCTTGCCGTGCATCTCGCACCCTTTATCGTCGTCATGTCGTGTTGCAGGTGCTGTGGCACCTGGACGTCTTCAGGCGTAGCTACCGCCGTCTTGGTGGCCACACCTGCATGGGCAACTCCTGCATCTTCTGTGCCCTCAAGGTGAGCATTGGAATCTGTATGCCTGCTGCCTGCCTGCCTGCCTGCCTGCCTGCCTGTCTGTCTGTCTGTCTCACTGTTTGTGTCTCTTTCTCTCTCTCTCTCTCTCTCTCTCTCTCTCTCTCTCTCTCTCTCTCTCTCTCTCTCTCTCTCTCTCTCTCTCTCCCTCCCTCCCTCCCTCCTTCTCTCCTTCTCTCCCCCCCCCCCTCCTCTCTCTCCCTCTCCCTCTCTCTCCCTTTCCCCCTTTCCCTCTTTCCCACATTCTCTCACATACACACGCATGCACACACACACAAACATGCACGCACGCACCCATGCACGCACGCACGCGCGCACGCACGCACACACACACACACACACACACAGAGGCAGCCAGACGACAGTCATACAGACAGGCAGGCAGACTGACAGACGGGCAGAGACAGACAGACAGAAGGAAGTGTGGCAGACACAAGGCACAAGGAGTATCAGATATCTTAAAACAGTAGCGAAGATGACGGTAACGCGATGACTACCTTGGTAGGATGAGCATTGTTTTAATACTATTAATGTGTATGAAAGTAAGAGTAAGACCCGCATGTGAATACATAAGTGTGTTTTGGGGGGAACTCTGTTCATTTCTTTCTCAGGATGGATATTTGATACCAGGGTTGAAAATCTCTCGGATGACGTTTTTCCAGGTTCGCACTGTAATTACCGTCACCATAGATATAGGCACGGGCAATTTCCTGCAAAGCAGCATTCAGTTTACGGCATGGCAATCTAATACTGGAAGTCATCAATCCACGTTTTGCACTGTCACTGCTGAGGCAACAGCATCAATGCAATCTGCATATATGTGGGAGGCCACTAGCCTGCTCCATACAGAAGTGCTTACTGGACCATTGATCCACATTGCTTCATAATGCATGTCTCCATCGATGCAGCCACTACGCTCATCGAATACGCTGCAAGGCTCTGAGAGGCATATCGTGACTGAAGTGCTCAATGCACACTCGCCCATCAAACCTTGATGGAAAGCTACTCAGAGAGGATGGAAGTTGTGAAGCTATTTTGCGTGGCCAGACTGCAAAAACTGCCGTCTTCTCTCGTGGCAGTTTCTCGATCGTTTATCAGTTCGTCATCAGCTTTGATGACCACCACTTTCGTTAGTAGCAAGAGGAGAATTACGAACATCTGCAGCTTTGCAAGCTACATTTAATATGACCAATAACGCCGTCCTTGTCAGTGATCACTAACTCTGGTCAATTACAGCTTTGCATCCATTATTTACAGTAGCATCTTCGCTTTAGTATTGACGGTGAATTGTGGGCAGAGATAGCACGGAGCTCTGTCATGGTGTTGACGTGTTTCTGCTTCGCTACCCGAGTGTATCCCACAGGTACGAAGTTGTCAACATGGGTGCGCTATCATGTTAACCGTTTCGTTTGCTGACAAGTTGACACGCATTACCTACGTGCTAGGTTTGTTTACGCATACACCAACAGGCAGTTGCTCAACGTGAGATCTAGGTCAGCTATGCAAAAAAGTGTAAACGAGACTTTCCTATGTGCGCATTATATCCACAGCTTCTCAACCATGTAAAGTCCAAACAGGTTTCCTCTCTTTTATTCCACGGTAACTCATAACAGCCAATACCTACATCATTCGACTTTTCGTTTGAAATTCAAAAGGTCCTCAGTAAAGGTTGTTACTTACCAGGAGAAAGCAGTAGAACTGGTTTAGCTAGAGCGATGGCCGTGATAGCCACCGACAACCTTGAAACTCCACACACTTCAGTGGTCCTCCTGTACAGACAGAGAGAGAAGGGTGGGGGGAGGGTAAGTAAACGGACAAAGATGCAAATGACAGGGAGGCGGATAGTAGCGAGATAAAGGAGACGATAGGCGAGCGAGAGAGAGAGAGAGAGAGAGAGAGAGAGAGAGAGAGAGAGAGAGAGAGAGAGAGAGAGAGAGAGAGAGAGAGGATATTTGAACTGGTTGGTGCGTGCGTGCCTGCGTGCGTGCGTGCGTGCGTGCGTGTGTGTGTGTGTGTGTGTGTGTGTGTGTGTGATATATGATTAGGGAGTGTAAACCAATACTTTTACAGGGTAAGGAGGAGCTGGTTGCAGTGGACGTGGAAGTGGGGGATGGGGTCAGAGTGGGAAGGTGACAGTGAGGGGAAGGGTACGTCTGAGGGGAAGATATGACAAGGGGCGCATTTGGACTGGCTGACAGCAGGTCGATACAGAGAGCATCTTGTCAGGTGTGCTTGGACGAGCCTCTCTTCCTGCCACGCTGTGCAGGGATTCCCTCCCTGCCTCTGCACTGGAGCTCGCATCGGTGAAAGGCGATCAGGGGAAGTAAGCGCAAAATCGATCCAGATCCGATGGTCGGCTTCTAGAGGGTGTGTTTGGTTGTTGCCAAGCAACGCGTAAATCAATGGCCGCCAGTCTCGAATTTGACGCTGGCCGCAGTGACTGATGTCGCCCAATGAGGGAGAAGTCTAGATTTAGCCATGTCACCGCGCCCGTTGCCTTGACCACGACGTGGCGCCACCGACTCGTGATGCTGAGATTGGTATCGAGGTGACAGTGACACTTGTGTTGGTCTCAGCATCACTAAGGTACCAGCAGTAGCAGCAGCTGAAGCAGCGTGGGCATTGGAAACTGTCATAGCTTTAGTTACAGCGATAGCATCAGCAAATACCGATGACGAAGGGCTGATGATGCTGAAGTATGCAATGGCTTTGTTTCCATGACACACCAGTGGTGGTTGTGTCTGGAAAGGCCGTCATGGATTTTTCGATCGTTTGAGGCTGGGTTTTCCCCCTTCGTTGATGATATCAGAATGGGTTGTGCAATAGAGCATCTGTGGATGATGGTGCCTAGATGGGTGGGGATAGCTTATTGTGACTAAACTGTTCATGCAGATGGAAAATATTTTTACAGGTGCTAATATCTCTAATTAAGACCGAAACAAATACTAGGCAAACCTAAAAACCCAAGCTACCCTCACCACAAAAAAAACACGTCAACCAGTGTTTTCAATTGTCTGTTTTCACAAACATCGTCCTCTGTTCTTGCTGTCAATCGCATTTCTTCTCTTCCCACTCGTCCTCTTCTTTCTCTTCACGCTGTCTATTTCTGGCCCATTCCATCTCATCCTTCTAACACGCTTTTCACTCGGTGTCTCTTTAGAGTATGATTTGTATACATACACTTTGATTCAATATTTTGTCTACCATACTTCGTTTGAATGGTTATAAAGGATTCAAACTATTTTCTTCTATGGCAAAGCTGTGCACCCGCTCTACTAACTTATTTCATACTCGTCAGCTTTCAAAGGACAAAACTTAGTCGAAGTCTCTACTGAACCTCCCCCACTTCCTCCTTAGCCCTCCCCCTCCCCCTCTCCTCACCACCTGTCCTCCCATCCCCAACCCCAACCCAGCCAAAAATTGCGGTTCTAATTACGGTAACCCAACCGATACTTTGTTTCTGCCGACCCTAAAGTTTTTTCGATCGTAAAGAAATCAAAAGTAAACAACGAGCTGCGTGCTGTCCCGTCTTTCCTGCTCTTAGAGCGTTCGGGGAATCCATAAAGTTTAAAAAAAAGTTTTGTTTAGGGAAAGATAAATGCTGGTTTATGTTCAGATGAATCTACTGTATACATGACATTAAAACACACACACACACACACACACACACACACACACACACACACACACACACACACACACACACTCACACACACTCACACACACACACACACACACACACACACACACACACACACACACACACACACACACACACACACGCGCGCAAATACACACACACACACACACACACACACACACACACACACACACACACACACACACACACACACACACACAGATGGGTGCAGTCACAATTCGGTCTCTTTTCTCTTTTTTAAAAAGCAGGCCTACCTACCGGCCCTACCATTTTTTTCCCTTATCAAATCTTCCTTGTCTCAAGTACTGCATCTCCACTCGAGACAATGCATGTTGTTTCTTCCGGGTAGCCGCTCAAAGGTTGTGACTGAAAGACTCAAATCGATTTCAGGGAAATCCCCATGCACGCTGTCAAAGTAATTTAACAGCTTTCCGAGATTTCAAAAGGAGCGATTTCCTCATTGGCGACTAGGAAGGGTTCCTTAGTCCTGATAGGCTGCTCGCTGTTGAAACTGGATAGTCTCTTGTCCAGCTCATGATCCACGGTTCCGCATTTGGGTTACCAGGGTTTTATCTGGAAAATCCGCTTTGTATCATTATTAATTGATTCTAGGTGCTCGTATATTATGAAGAACTATGATTAGCCGTGTAGAAATTAGAAACCGCAGTCACGATGCGTGAGGTGTGTTGCTCGTAAACAGTGTTCTTCCGATACTGAATGAACAGCTCAACCACCGACACTTTTTCATAAAACCCACACAAATACCAAACTCGATGCACCATGCGTGTGATAAGATTACAGGATATTGCGACAGAATGCACCTCTTTTCTTTGTGCATCTGCGCGTGTGTCTACGCTTTGTAACATGTTACACTGTGCGTCCCATTTTAATTGTGTCGAGAACATCTGGTTTCTGCTGCATGGCCCAAGCAAGACGTTGGACAGCGAGTGAGTGGTATGTGCTTGTTTGCTGCAGGTGATCTTCACGCAGTTCCAATACAGCGACCAGGCCTCCTTTGCCCCCGACGCCCTGAGGAAGGCCCTTGCAGACGCCTTTGCCAAACAGGAACGCTTCCAGCTGGGACACATGGACGACGCCGCAGAATGCTTCGTAAGTGTCCTTCATGAGACCTCGTAGTAGAGTTCCCCTTTCCCAGAGATGAAGGACACTGTGCTGGTCTGAGACTAAGTGTCAGGGCATTTTGCCTGGAGTTTGTTTTGGGTGTAAACTTGATGTAGGCATTGTTAAAGTGTGAATAGCGATTTGTTTGTAGAAGTATTCTCCTCGTCATGTCGTTGTCAGTGTGTGCGTGTGTGTGTGTGTGTGTGTGTGTGTGTGTGTGTGTGTGTGTGTGTGCGTGTGTGCTCATGTGTGTGTGTACGTGCTTGCGTGCGTGCGTGCGTGCATGTGTGCATGTGTGTGTGAATGTGTGTATATGTGTGCATGCGTGTGTGCTTGTGTGCGTGCATGCGTATATGTGTGCTTGTGTGCGTGCGTGCGTGCGTGCGTGCGTGTGTGTGACTGTCTGAGTGTCTTTCATTCTCCGTCTTTCTGTATTTTTCCTTGAATCTATTTTCATAGTTATTCAGGTTAAATTGGTCAACGAGAGTTGACCCAGTTCTTTTCACTACTTTCTTACCTATCACTATCAGTCAGCTTCAGTGAATACATCTTTCTCTCAACTGTATTCATTGGAGCACTCCGCAGCTGAATAATGCGCTATGGAAACACCGGCACAGTGGATCCTACCACACCTGTAATGCGGTTATAGAAAGGCGAGCCTTTTACCTGTCGATCTGCGCAAGAGTTATCGTAACCTCCTTTTTAACGGCAAAGAAAGCGCGGCGAATATCTCGTGCTGTCTCATGCACAGCCGTTTCAAATGCCTCACCCAATTTCTGATTGCGTGAAGGCGGACACACTGAGCCGACAGTCGTCGTAAGAGGACCTTGTCGCATACCTGGGCATGGATTAACCAAACAGGACAACCCTACCTACGTGTACCTGTCCCAATCAGCCCTGGAGTTATTGCGCGGCAAAGCTGACCACGTAATGCGAAAACACGAAATGGAATGTAGGGAAGGAGTACCTTTGTACCTGACCATGATACCACGAAATGTAGTCTAATTACTACTACTTATATGCATCGTTGGGTAGCTGACCTCTTAACAACGATTAGGTGCTTATATGAAAAGGAGGAGGGAAGGAGAGAAAGACAGAGACAGATACGGAGAAATAACAGACAGACACACACACACACACACACACACACACACACACAGAGAGAGAGAGAGAGAGAGAGAGAGAGAGAGAGAGAGAGAGAGAGAGAGAGAGAGAGAGAGAGCGTTGCACCGGGACGGTGTTTTGCCGAGGGCAGTGCAATTTGGGGAAAGTGAGGAATCCGAAGAACGCTCCTCGTTCTCCACTCATGTGATGTCAGAGCAGGGATTGGTGCTTCTCCTCCTCCTCCTTGGTCCGTCCTTTGTGTCTGTCCGTGTTCCTGGTCGGGCTGTCGCTTAATGGCAGGTGTATGGAGAGGAAGAGGAGAGGGAGGGGAGACACGGGGCGGGGAGCCTGAAAGGTACAGGAGCTTTATGCCCTAAGGATGTCAACTGTACTTGGAGGTGTGACACTTTTAGAACGCGTTGATGGAGCCCAGAAGGGAAAGGCCGTGGATGATTGCCAGGTCAAAGGGCAGCAGAAATGGTGCCACCGCCTGCATTGTTGCTTCTCCGAAGCTCAACCCATGCAGCCTTTACCGTAGCGCGGCACGTGACAATGATTTTATTTCTCCCCCATTTTAAGTGTATGATTTCCTCGTTCAACATATATTTGTGGCCGAGGGTTTTTTCCTCCATGCAAAATGAGTTACAGCAATGAGTTTTTCAAAGTTCACACAGGACGTTCTCGCTGTTGTGTGAATAAAGTAAATTAACATCCTTTTTTCCCCTTGCATATGTCTACATATATATCAGTCTAACAACTTAGATTTTTAAAGAGCGATATTTGAAGATTTGAATGGATGTCATTGATAAAACACAAGGAACTTCGTTTGTGACAGGGAAGCATGCCACTCCACCTGACAAAGGATATGAACTTACTGAATCGCCAGATGCGAGCAATTTCGGGACATTTGTATTGTGCTATAACTTTGCCCACAAGTTCCTACATTTGCCTTTTGTCGGTGAAGTCCTTGAGCGCCGCAAGGAAACTGCAATAAATTACCAGTTACTAATGTCCTGCATTAAATCCCTAAAACGGAACTGGAACACACGAGATGGTCATCTCGTTAAAGTCGTGGTAGTTGTTACTTTGACTCATTGTTGAGGCATAAGTGCACATGTGTATGTTAAGCGCGCGCTTTCTTTCTTAGATAAACTTTGTTTAATCTTTGTTGATGATGACTAAGACGACGATGACTTTGAAGAGGAATAGGAGGAGTACTCCAGTATTTCCATAAATTGTACGCGACATGATTAATAATCTTATTTCATCGACATCGCCTTCTCTTCTCTGGCAAACATGTTTTAGTGTGTGTTTTCTCTAATACTCATTAAACACTGTCGTAAAAATATCAAGAGACAACTTTAATGATCTCTGCTGAATCTGTCTGGAAGCCATTTTAAGACGCTATTCATCATCTGCAGGAGAACATCTTGCGACGCATCCACTTCCACGTGGCTGGCAGCTGCAAGGAAGACTCGTGCCAGGCACCGCACTGCCTCCCCCACCAGAAGTTCGCCATGACGCTTCAGGACCAGGTAGGCATTGCCTGATGTCTCAGAGAGAGAGAGAGAGAGAGAGAGAGAGAGAGAGAGAGAGAGAGAGAGCGAGAGAGAGAGAGAGAGAGAGATATTGTGTCTCACTTACAGGCGAATTATAGCTTGTATTTATTCCTGCTACAATGAATGATCGCGTGTGTCGTTATTGTCAATGTCCACTTATTGAGTTATACGCAGACTAGTTTTTTCGTCTTTCCTTGGCAGTCTCAATGGATTTGTCAATGCATTTCCCCCCTTAGATTCTGTTAAAGGTTGGCTTTGTTATATATGGTTGATTGATTGATTATCAAAGCACACCTGCTATGGCTCATTTGGTCTTGGTAACCCCACCGTACAGGAAGCACCATGTATCATGACGTTTGTGCATGCAATGGTGTCCTTGTTGGTCAGACAAAGAAACGGTTTTAGTGATTTTTTGTGGTTTTGTCATTGTTTGCTAAAGCAGCACCGTGACCGACTCTCGCAATCGATGTCGCCTTCCTGGCTCAACACGTTTCCTGTTCTGCTTATCCAGCTTCACCCGCTTTGTCGTTGTTCACAGAGGCCGCTTTCTCTGCCTCTCATTACCATCGACCGGTCCTGTTGTGGGCCGCTCTCCTTGCGCAAATCCTCATTACTGTCGCTTTCCAGCCTTTCTGGCGTGGCTGAAAGGCACCATTGCCGTGCACAACTACCTACTCTGGGCACACACGGGCCGCCCCTTCGGAAGTTCAATAGAGTGCTGTGAGCGCGTTTGTCAAGCGATCAGTCTTAAAAAAAAAGTACAGTCGGAGTAGCTGTTATCACTTTGTTTTTGCTAAGTTGTGATCGTACATGAGAAACTAGGCCAAAATACGAAAAACAGTTTTCGAGAAATCACTGAGTGAAGGGCTTAGTGGATGACGAGGGAAATCGAGATGTGAATTTTGCCCTATCGCCCTTTATGCTTTTTCGTGTTGAAGGTTCTACCCAGTCTTTGCGGGCTGATGGGCAGTGGTACTCGATTTAATGGATTTCATGTGACTGATTAGGTGAATTGTTATAGACTCCAATGTCGTGGAGAGTTTTAATACCCTGGTGAAGATGGGTGTTTATTAACGGTTGTGGCCTTATATAGCCTACACGACTGATAGGCCCTTAAACTCCATCCATCCATCCATCCATCCCTGTGAATCCCCAAATAAGGTACAGGAATGGGTCCCGAAAGTCCAGCAGCTGAGGCGCCAGCTAGGGAGACTGAGGGGCTCCGGCCATGTGTTGTGTCCCCTTGCTGAGCTCTGTGTTGAAAAGGACGCGCTACTTGATGGAAGTGAAGTCTAAACCAAATTAGTCACTGCTTTCCCCCTGTCCAAACAGCCCCACTAAGGTGTGGAGTTCATTGGGCATCGGAGAACGCCGAGGCGTGTGGTCAAGGCGCCTGGAACTTTGAAGTCATTCAGGGCACGAGGGCCAGGTCGCCACAGTGGCTGGCGGTCGATTGCGTTCTCTCTTCCCGTCCTCTCTCCGCCCGCCCCCAGCAAACCCTGTCTGTGCCGTCAAACTGGGCTCGTGATGTTCGGTGATTACGGGTAAATAGTCTCCCCGACCCCGCGGCGGCTTCTTTGATGTCGTGATTGGAAACTACGGGAAACAAGTTTGCAGTCAAGCGACAGTCAACTGGGCCAAAGGTAGCTTGAGGGTCCGACCTGGTGGCGTCTGCAAACACACACACACACACTTACACACACACACACTCGCGCGCGCGCGCACACACACACACACACACACACACGCACACACACGCACACACGCACAACGCGGGCACACACATACACGCACATACACGCACACACACACACACACACGCACACACACACACACACACACACACGCACACACACGCACACACGCACAACGCGGGCACACACACACACGCACACACACACACACACACACACACACACACACACACACACACACACACACACACACCGCACATACACACACCGCTGCACTTGGGGTGGAAATCTGTCAGCTTTTAGTTAACATTTTAGACCTTATCCCCTTTATTGCTAAATGTGTGTGAAACTATTGCTCCCTGGATTTGCAACTTTAGCCATGCAACAAGAAAATTGTCTTAGTTGTCGTGAAACGGTGCCACACACTTTTTATAGGATTTTCAACTCATGATTTTATTTTAGTATGGCAGTCAGGGCTCATTTCTCGAAAACTGCGTTTGCCAAACAAAAATGAGCAACTGACAGAACATTTTATGACTTCATTTTATATTTCCTTCCAACAATTCTACATGAGCGTTGGTCAGCAATATTATGTCCCATGGAGAGACTGCACTCATGTCGTTGATGTTCTCACCCAGTGCACGTAAGCTGGAGAGGCCCAGTGTTTTTAAACGTCGGGAGTAGTGAATGATTTGGTGATGTAACACCTGCTTATTACTTATGCATTCAAGCAGAGACATGTCCCCTGCAGACACCGCTGTGATGTATGATTTTACGTGTCAGGAAGAGCCTACTCTTCGGAATCACCTGCCACGCCCGCAAAGTGTGCAGAGGGAGTGTTGACATACAGGGGTAGTGAACCTGTCACATTTTGCATTCTCGTCCTCATCGATAGTCATCTCAGAGATGTGTTCACCCTCCATCAAACTCCACGGAGGTCACGTTAAGTGCATGCATAGGTTTTTATGAATCTGTATGGCATGATAAGTGCCCATTACATGTCTTGTCCTCTGTGTGTCTCTGTGTCTCTGTCTGTCTGTCTCTGTCTCTGTCTCAGTCTGTCTGTCTGTCTGTCTCTGTCTGTCTGTCTGTCTGTCTGTCTTGTCTTGTCTTGTCTTGTCTTGTCTTGTCTTGTCTTGTCTTGTCTTGTCCGTCCGTCCGTCCGTCCGTCCGTCTGTCTGTCTGTCTCTCTCTGCCTGCCTGCCTGTTGCCTGTCTGTCTGTCTGTCTGTCTGTCCGTCCGTCCGTCCGTCCGTCCGTCTCTCCCTGCCTTCCTCTCTCTCTCAGATTCGTTGTCAAGTTGTATTTGTAGAAAGTGAGTTTGACTTCTCTTGAGCGTTTGCCCCATGTATGAGTGTAGGCCCATTTCAGCTATCTTAATCCGGCAGAGGACGTGAGGAAAACTCTCCCGCCTAATCTATTTCGGTGCTCAAGGTTGGGAATAGATATACGGTACGTGTAGCTTTGCCTGCGGAGAAAGCCTTCTTCAAGGACGCTGGGTCTGCTCCCCTACAGTTTATCGTCTGTCACCCGCAACGTTAACCGACCCGCGTCCCAGGCTGTAGGCCGACCCAGGTGCCCCATTATTTTCTGCTTGTGGTTACTCTTCATTCAGACTTCTGTAGAGGAATCATATTCTATGCAAGCTGAATGCAACGCATTTGTTAAAATCTTTAGGGGACCACCAGACTGGAATTGGCATGTCATTTTCCAGCGTCCATGATGGAAGGACTGTGCTTGCCAATTCTGAACAGCTGAAGCTACTGCCTTAGGCCTATATGTTTCTTACCAGTCCACCATCCTCACCCCTGTTCCTCCGTGCGTGACGAATCCATCTTCCTTTGCAGATTGTCTGCCCCTGCGGCGCCAGCTCGACCCCGCTGACCTTCCACGAGATGGTGCACTACGTCTCCGCCAGTGCCCTCGTGTGAGTAGCTTTTCCCGCCTTTGGCAGTGCTCTCCCCTTGATGAGGCACTTGGAGGCACGGACACTAAATATAGAGTCCGTGCTGGGAGGTGTCCATATCTTTCGTCGTGACCTTTCCAAGGTGTGGACCTTGTTAGTGTCTGAAATGAGCAAGAAAGCTATTTGTTTCTTTTCAGAGTCTCATACACTAAACAACAGCTGACACTGATGTTTTTCTAGAGAAGCAGTGTGCTTGCACTAATATACCAGACAAAAAGCGAATATTAAAATGAAAAAAGAAATGGGGGCTTACTTATGTACTTATACTTCTGTAAAAGTAGACAAGTTATAACGATGAGGCGAAAGGTGTATTATTTTCGTGCGGTTTGAACCAAGCTTGTGCTTTTGAACTGTGACCTTTGCGGTTATCTGCTTATATGTAGTCAGTAATGCGTGTACCTATTTGTGCATGTATGTGCGCTTGTGTGTGTGTGTGTGTGTGTGTGTGTGTGTGTGTGTGTGAGAGAGAGAGAGAGAGAGAGAGAGAGAGAGAGAGAGAGAGAAAAGTAAGGAGAAAAGAAGGAGAAAAGAAGAAGAAGAAGAAGAAGAAGAAGAAGAGAGAGAGAGAGAGAGAGAGAGAGAGAGAGAGAGAGAGAGAGAGAGAGAGAGAGAGAGAGAAAGAGAGAGAGAGAGAGATAGATATGATTGTATGTAATTTTGTGTCCTCGTAGATTCTATTTCAAAGCATCTTGCAGAATTTCTGTTTTGTACACATCAGATCTCAAGCAGAAAAGATGCGGGAAACGGGGGACGAACTGCACCCAGACCGATTCGGCCTTCTGCTCAGGAACGCCGGGGCCATGGGTGACGTGCGTGACTGCCCAGTAAGTGTTGCGTGCAGGTTTTACACGAGGGACCTGCTTACGCTGCTAACCGCGCACAGCACGTGTTGCGTGAAGGTTTAACACGAGGGACCTGCTTACGCTGCTAACCGCGCACAGCACGTGTTGCGTGAAGGTTTAACACGAGGGACCTACTTCCGCTGCTAACCGCGCACAGCACGTGTTGTATGCAGCTTTTACACTAGTCGTGGGGTGTACTTTAACCTGCCTTCTGTGCTTAGTGAGTGTTGTGCGTGGGAAGCTGATACGTGCAACTGAGGAGTGTCGTGGTTTTGTGTATGCTTTAATAGCGCAACTTGATCGAAAGGAGATTGCTTTGTAGCGCTTTACTATATATGGCTGAAAAAATTACCTTTTAAGTGCTCATGAAAATCCTGATGGGATCACACATTGCTTCAGTTTCAAGGACAGCCTTTCTGAACTATTGGGGCAGATGCCGGAAACAGCGTTCGGCCATTCGAATCTTTGTTGCTAGAACATTGAAAACATAGATTTACTTAATAGAAGGACAGAAAAAACACACACTTGAGTGCTTGTTTAACAAGACTCATTTCCGTGCATGCTAGGATTTTTGCGTATTTGTTCATTCTGTAAATATCTCGGCATAAGATCATATTTTGGATACAACTAATCAACTTGGGTTAACCCAGATAGCTTTCCTTCCCTTGGTTTCCGTTCCTTACAGATTGCATAAACAATGAAATCTTCATGTCAACGTTCCAAGCTGTATACTCACCTCTCCATTTCAGGGCGGCTGTGGGAGGAAGGTTCAACTGAGGAAAACTCTGATGAACAGTCCCGATGTTGGTAAGCGACTCACAAATTGTTCAATAATTCTCTTCAACTCTTTCAATATTTCGTCAACAAACTGAAGCTTGGAGCCTAGGTGATGAGGGGAGAGCGGGGCCCAACAGAGAAAATCAATACTGGAATCTGTTACTCGGTTGACAGAGGACGGTCCAATGTGGTGGTCTTCCGTAGGAAACCGAACCAAGGGGACAATAAACTTCTCTCCAGGGATCAATGCCTGTAGTTGACAGAGGCGAGAGAGAACCCGGTGTGTATTCGGGGCAAGCAAAGATTAAGTTCCAAGTGTCACCCTGACATCAGACCCCTCCTCAGAGCTTCTGCACGTCTCTTGGATATGATTCTGGAATGTCAATATTGCCGTCGAGAATGAAGTATTTGTCTTTCTGGGGCAATTATTTGAATTGAAGACAGGATCCAGCCTCTGTGTTTGCTGCCCTCCCATGTGGATGAAGTGTTTTCCCTCACAAATGTCAAGGGAAAGATAAGGACAAACAGAGTAGATGCATCCAAAGCTTTTATCTACCTTCCAACCCTGTTTGGCTTGCTGTGTGCTTGCAAGAGATGTAAATGGACGATGTGTCTCTTGCAGTGAGTGTGGGGCTGGTCTGGGATTCTGATCATCCTTCCATTGAAATGACAACAGCCGTGAACAAGACAATAGGAACCACCATGTTGCTGCCAGATGTAAGTGATCACTTGTGTTCTCTGTGGAGTGTCAATGAATGCAGTGAAATATCGTGAAACATGTTTGATACTCTTGTGTATTGACATAACTGCCTCTGCTCTAGCGAATACTTTGTTATATTTTTGTCTGCCAAGTACCTGCGAATCGCACAAACAAAATGTAATCCCAGCTTTTTATTCATAATATAAAGAAGTGAAAGGCACAGTAAAATTGGCACTTTGTCCATCAATGCGAGGACGAGGGTGAGCTAATAAGGCAACTGAAAAGCAGATATTGATTGTTCTGTTCAAATCAACAAAAAGCGAACATATCTGACTGGTGAAGACGTAGGGATTGTGAAGCCTTGGATACTTTAATAACCAGTCACATCTCTGTCTTACTGGACTGGCCACCCTGTTGGTGAAAAACACTACTCAACATCAGCAATAGCATTGCTTGGTGCAGAGGTACCCGTCATTAACAAAACGAGCTTGCCGTGATTTTGTTGTTGCAACAGCAGCGACACTTCGTTATTTCGTCACAGGTTACAGCCACTCACGTGACTGTCGACCATGTCTGGTCAAGCTTTCACCGCCTTACTAGTGCTTTAGTCTTCAGTGGAATCAGTCCCACACATGCCCTTGTCTCGGTGCAGACGTTTTTCTAGCAAACAAACCAAGCATAAAACACGCTGATTGCTTTTGCCGGCCAGAATGACTCTTTTTGTGTCTCAAGACCTGATAGCCATTCACGTTACAATAGAGCTAATTAGTCCAAGCCTTCCCATGACTGGACGCAGTGACAAGGCTGTGTGCTGTGGCTGCAGGTGTTCCACCGTGTGATGAAGGACACGAGAACGCTACCCAGACTGCAGCTGGCGGCCCTGGTGTGCTACTACGGCAAGCACTACTCCACCTTCGTCTTCCACTCCAAGTTCAAGGTCTGGTACTACTTCGACGACAGCAACGTCAGGGAGGTAGGTACCATCACGAGGGCGTTGCCATAGAAACGCGTGCTCAGTTGCTTGCTAAAGAGTGCATTATCTGGAAATGTACTGATTATCATTGCACGAGACATCCCATAGAATGATTTTGTGAATGATTTCTTGACGTGCTAACTTACTTTATAAACTGTATTTTTTTTGTTTCCTTGTCTTTTTATTGATAATGATGTGTCCCTCCAGAGGGTGCTGGTAGTTGGAGTAAATTTAAAGAAGAGCTGTCATTGTACATAAAGTTTCAAAACTGTACTGCCAATAAGCAAGGAATGATTCTACGTGCATGATTGCATTCAGGTGGGACCTCGTTGGGAGTACGTGGTGGACAAGTGCGTGAGAGGGCGCTACCAGCCCTTGCTGCTCATCTACTCCAACCCACATGCCGTCCCCATCCCAGTGGACACTGCACCTAAGAAGCGAGTCATGGCCCCTGGCTACGCCCCGGCCTCTGGTGAGTGTCAAAACCTGTTGTCTCCTCATATATCTGTAACGCTTGTGTTCAATCTCCAAGTGTAGGTTTTTTCCTCAGGTTTACGCATGGCTTAGTCTACTGAAAAACGATGTGTATAAAATTGCATGCAATAATTGTGATGCTTATTTCCTGTTAGGAAACCTATCTGGAATTCTTTCCTTAATGAGTACTCTAAGCTTATTTTTTTAAACGAGAAAAAATATTTTCTGGTTTCCATGTTTAATTATTTTCCTTACGGATGTACTAAGACGGATATTTGCCTTGTCTCTGCAGCCGCCTTGGATGTCGTTGATGGCAGCTTAGACCGTACCCAGGAGAGCTTGGCCAGCGCGCATCAGATGCTGGGGGGAGCCACACCCGACCCCCGACGCAGCCGCACCCCCAACCCTCAGGAGCTGCAGGCTTCTTCAGACATGGCCGGCAACGGCCGTCGAGCCGTCACCCCCAATCCTGGAGATCTGGCCGACCTCCAGAGACGGACCGGGGAGCACCGTCGTCAGCCCAGTTTTCTCATCGCCATGGCTGACAAGCCAGCCCTGATCCAGAGGATCAACGGGAACATGACCTCTTCCCACCATCCTAGCCTCCACGGAAACTCTGCAGAAACAATGAGTCATAGTTCTGTCTCTTCTATGAACTCCTCAGTAGGTTCAGGACAGTTCTCCGGACCTCCCGGTGCCCTGAAGCAGGGATGTGAGCAGGTGTCAGGCGGTAATGACAACAGCTACGATAATTACACGCTATCGGCCAGTGACTGCTACCGACGTCCCTCGTTGAACGGGGCTGATAGTTCCAAGGTGACTCTGACGCAGAGTATGCTGAAGGCACCGGATACCCAGCGCAAGGAGAGCTTCAAGAAGGGAAAGACCAAGGTGCCAGCGGATGTGATTCGGTATCACGCTCCCACTAGTTCCACGTCATCATCACCGTCTCCAGACAGCATTCCCTCTCACGGGGACTACGTGACTATGACCAACTCCACCAGGGCGGGCATGAACCCCAACGTTCCGCCGAGAGCGCGACTCCACAGCGCCGAGGGAGACGGGTCTTCCTTGGAGATGGTGGGCTCCACCCAGCACTGTGTGGTCAAGCCCATTGTGTCATCAAGTGGCATGCACAACTACGAAAACATTGAAAACCTGGGGCACACAGCAGTCCAGTCAGGTCTGGCCACGCTGCCTCGACGCAAGAACAACGCCAGCTCTGAGTCTCTCGACTCCGTGGCTCATCAGCGGCAGGGTTCCCAGGAGAACAGCCTGAAGCGACAGGCATCCATGGGCAACCTGCTTCGACCCGAAGACGGCGTGCCTGACTTTGTGTCCCTGTCGGCCTGGACCGGACTGTCTCAGGGCGACTCCCAGAGGCCGACCACGCCCCGGCAGTCTGCAGGCCAGCACGAGAGGCAGACGTCCAGCAGCAGCAAAGAGTCTGGCAAGTCCAAGAAAAAGTCAGGGGAGAAAGGGGAGAAGAAGCGGAAAGAGAAGAAGTCCAAGGCTGCTGACTCCCCCGATGCGGCGTCTTACATCAACCCCCGCATGGTGGAGACCATCCTCATGCACCAGGGTCTGCAGAGAAAGGTGGGTTTAGTGATCCCTGGATTTGAATTATGCGGCTGATAGATTGTTTCTTTGGAGATCTCAGTATAATTTGGGACGTTGCTTTCGACAGCTGTTTTTGTGAGAAAGATTTAATGTTAAGTAGTTTTGAAGCGGTTCAACGTGGATGTCACCTTCTCTGAGCAATAAGCACTTTCACTTGCAATACTGACAACTTTGAAATTGTGTGTGTGTGTGTGTGTGTGTGTGTGTGTGTGTGTGTGTGTGTGTGTGTGTGTGTGTTTTTGTGATCTCTTTTATTAAACGCTGTCTCTTTCTTACTTCTCTACTTTAACAACTATTGGAGTCTTCAAGTATGTTTGCATTATCTCATGTTCTCTCCGTCACTCTTTTCTTTCCCACCCCACCTAAACTCCTATCTCGTTCGTCGTCTTTAGTTATCTTCTTTTCCTATCTCACTGACCGAACTAACTCCAAGCTTATTCCAATCTTTTTTCCTCTCCCATCTTCTCCAAGTCCATTCCACACACACTGCACCCACAATGTACCCACACTCCACGCTCATCCTCACGTCAGCCTTTCCTGTTGCCTTCGTTTAACCTTGACCAGCCTTGGATGTTTTCAGGTCATGAACTTTGCCCTAATGCGCCCCCTGGTGCCACAGGTGTCCACGCGAAGCACGTGCAGCCAGCAGTCCAACAGCAGCTTGGACTCGGACGGCCCAGGACCTCTGGGCAGACTGGGTAAGAACGATGCCCTGTCCGTGGACATCCCCTTCGACAACGTCAGCCTGGGTTCCCACAAAGACTCGGGCTATGGCTCAAGCGACCGCAACTCCGCCAGTTCTACCGGAAGTGGCACCGTGGACCCCTACGCCCAGTACTTCCTGTCCCGCTCCATGATCGTCCCCAAGTCCGTCAATCCCCAGGCCTTGCAGGTGAGAAGGATCTTCTGTTTTGGGGCGTGGCGTGGGATGGGATGGGTACATAAAGTGGTGTTGGTTGAGTAGTTGGTTGGTTTGGCGATTGTAACAACGTTTGAAAGAGTGAGAGAGAGAGAGAGAGAGAGAGAGAGAGAGAGAGAGAGAGAGAGAGAGAGAGAGAGAGAGAGAGAGAGAGAGAGCTTGCGTGTGTACTTATACTCAACTGCTGAGGGAGAATCCTGTTTTAAGACAGGTTTTTAATATTCAGTCGGGAGATTGATTTCTTCATACGGATGAAATTCTTGTTGGTAAGATCACTTTATCTAAACCTGCTCTTTTTTCTGCTCCGGATTATATTTTTATGCATGATTATCAAAACTTTTATATATATATAAAACTCTTTAAAACACTTTTATTTTCATCTTACAGGAACGACTGAATGGGTCGGGTCAGGGCGCCAACTTCCAGAGCTGCAACGTGGCTGAGGGTTCAGGCTACCCTGACTCTGCAGACAGGTCACACAGCCAGGCTCCAGGGCAGACGGCAGGGGAGGGCAAGAGCGAGGTGCGAGGAGCCCTGTACGAGGCTTTGCACGGCAAGCGCTCCATGCATCCTATCAAGGAGAGCAGCTACGAGGATCGTCTCAAGGAAGGCCCCACCCCCAAGTCAGACTCGAGCCACGCCCTCTCCCTCCCTGCCAAGGGTGGCCCGGCCGTTCCACCCAAAAGTGAGTGTGATGCGGTTTTACCTCTGTGCCGGCATGGGGATGAATGGGAGCTTTGGCGGGAGGAGTCAGACGGCTGTGTGTGGGAGAGAGAGAGAGAGAGAGAGAGAGAGAGAGAGAGAGAGAGAGAGAGAGAGAGAGAGAGAGAGAGAGAGAGAGAGAGAGAGAGAGAGGGGAAGGCAGGAGTGGTGATTTTGTCTTTGAATGAATGAATGAAAATTGGACGCTGACGAATTCTGTTAGGTGTGTGTGCATGTGTTCCTTTATGCATGAGCATATTATGCAAACACCAGTCTGGACGTTGAGAAATCATCTCAGAGTAACATATGCTAATATTATTATATTGTTAATGACACTTGCTACTCTCATCTCTTGTGCAACACTCATTGCCTTGTCCATGGTTCTTATGAAGCGTGTTGCAACTTTCAGCAAAAGCTGTGCAGCAAGGTAGCCACCAGGGAGGGTCAGTGTCGGATTTCGACCAGGAAGGTAGGCCCCCTGTTTGACTTCTCTTTCTTACTTTTTCTTTCTGTGCCGAAGCATGGTACTGGATTAACTCCGTAGTGGGCTACGGGCTTTGTGCTGGGAGACTAAAATGAAACTACATTCATTTTGCAAGGAAAGGAACATACCAAATATTAAATCTGTAAAATGTTATGTTGGATGGCTTTCTGTGATCAATGTAAGAGTTGTATAATTTTGGTTTGAAATATGACTTTTTCAAGATAATAAGATAAAAAGTTTTTTAAATTGCATTTGTGTAATTTTGTTACATTCTAATCGCATGCACATTGATTTCGATTATCTCAGATTTCATCGTTTAACGTTAGATACCTTTTTTAACACACACTGAATCTCATAATTCATGTATTTTCTACTCATCATCGCTCTCGTACCTCTCACAAAAATCGTCTGCACACTGATACTAAACACAAGAGATCGCATTCCAATAGGCCCTCCAGTCTCCCTTATGTATGCCTTGCTTCAATAGTAGTGGCTCATAGCTTAAGCTAAATGTTACACCTGTGCGTGTAAAACACGTGGCTGTTAGACACACTGCACTGGGAGAAAATGGCAGGGTAGCTCAACTGCAACCAGAGCTCATACCACAGCAGAATAGCACTGCGGCCTTTGAAAGGGCAGAGGGCTGGTTAGAACATGTAATTCCTAGCCACGATGCAGTAAGCTAGAAGCTTGATGGGGGCTAGTAGCTGCACGCGGGCTGACTAGATACGCGTGCTGACATTGCAGCACGGCGGCGTGAGCAGTTCGGGGTGATGTGCCAGAGGGCAGAGGAGCTCATGGACCAGTGCATGCTGTCAGAGACTTCGGGAGACCTAGAGCTTGCTCTTCACTTCTGCGACAGTGCCACGGGTGAGTGGGGATAGTGTAGAACCGAAGCACCATGAAGAGTCTGCCGCAAAGGCAAACCTCTGGGAGGTATATACGCTACGTGTAGCGTGGGAAGATGGAAGAAATGGCATACAAAGAGAATCTCACAGAGAAGGCAGTTGTCTGTGGTGAAGAATAGAATATGTGTGCTTGGATAAAGAAGTCTTCTGTTGTGTTTGCAAAATCGCCCCCTTTAATAACAAAGTATTTCATCTAGGTTCTCTTTTTCTACGTGGATAATGTGTCTTACATAAATTTAACACTTACCCTGAGATTTGTTTTGTTTGTGACTCTGTAAGAATCGAAGCTATTGTGTTTAATTGCTTTGACATTACGTTTTTTACAAATTGTATTGTCTTTCATGAAGGCTTTGGGGCTCACGTTAGTTGGAATTAATACTAAAGCTTTGTCTTTGTAGAATTAACCTTCTAACATATATCACATATTCTTCTGTTGTTTAAATAATTTGAAATGTTTAAAGTTGACTACATAGTCAGCACAATTGTTCTTGTTGGGGGCATCTTAATTACTAGACATAAAAAATGTTGAGAATACATTATTAGTACTATCACCGTTTGTGCGTCTACCGTTATGCAAATAGGGTTGCTTTATTGGTGGAAATAAACTATAATATTTGTGTGTAAGATGCGACACACCATCTTGATGATCAATAAAATGTTTTATTTATCTGTGGTGCACAAATGTTTCGTTGCTGTCGTCGTTGTCATCATCATTGTCGTTGTCATCGTTGTGACCATGGAAATGCATCTGCGTGCAGGAGTGCTGAAGACGGCCGTCAGCCTGCCTGACATCCCCCACCAGTCCCTCGTGTTCGCCCAGAGGAAACACAACGCCTGTCTTCTCAAGTCTCGCAGTCTCACCAAGAAACAGCAGGACCTGGCCTTCAAGTCGGATGCCTGCCTGCCTGGAAAGAGGTAAGGGCTCACACGTTAAGTTGATGATGACTGACTGGTTTTCATTGTTTATCATTTTGAAAATGTTTATTTCAAATGCATTGTAAAAGTTATGTGGGCTTGTGGAAGACAAGTTGTGGAACGATGACTGACTGCACATTAAATATTGACAGAAAAGAAATGTATTTGCTCTTTACAATATACTCTATTCTGTATCCCAAACCTATCCGTTTCCAGTTAGCAGGCTTGCCATGCCATGGTCATCACAACAAAATATTGCTTTTCATGCTAGCCTTTGTAACCGCCAACACTGCCACCATGACTGCTTTTCCCTGAATCTAACAAGCCTTGGCTTTACTCCCTTGTCACAGGGCCAGCATTACCAGCTCTGATTCTGATGGCACTTACACCGACTCCAACCGGTCTCGAAGGTCAGGATCGAGAGAGAGTCTGGACAGCGTGAAGCACGTGTCTCCCTCCACTGTTCCCGGGTCGGACATGAAGCACAGCGCCAGCCTTCCCGCCAATCTGGCCACCAACCTTCACCAGCGCCAGCACAGTGGGGCAGGGGCAGACAACTCTCGTACCCTGGGCCGGACAGTTTCCGACCATGGAGTCAAAGATCACGCCTGTCATGGACGCACTGACAGCAATTCCAGTTCGAGGTCAGGGATGTCCCAGACCTCCGCTCACACTGATGGTGGACAGGACTCCGGTAACAGTGACGCCTATGGCACACTGCCGAGACGGCATCCTTCTAGGAAACCTTCTGACTCCTCTCAGCGTGATGCTGAGGTGTACCAGGCCTTTCTCAACAAGCAGAAGTCCATGCAGCAGAATTTGCAGGTGCACCATGCACGGTCTTCATCAGGTTCCAGTGCCACCAACTCACTGGATGGCCGGGACTCCGACGGCAGCTCCGAGCGTGGTCACTCCAAGATGAACAAGCAGGAGATTCGCCAGCTGCTCCACCAGAACATGCTGCAGAGGCAGCAGGGGCAGACTTCTGTTCCCATGCACCCCCAGCAGAGGAGCAGTTCGCATTCCCCTCTCCCTGGTGACAGAGGCTCTGGGATGCAAAGGCAAGGGGGCCAGCAGCATGGACCCTCTCACTGGCACCAGAACTCTGGTGGTGGCCCCCCTCATCCCCCATCCTCCCAGCACCAGCATCACAGTGGCCTGCCTTCCAATGCAGGGCAGCCTCACTCCACGAGTGGGTACCTGCCCCCCCACCCAGCAAGGACTGGGGGTATGGGGCCTTCCCACCCTCCCAACGATCGGGTCCCACCCCCTTACCCTGCCGGTGAAGGCCCACCCCCTTACTCCCAGGTGCTTCGGACTCCAGCTGCCGACCCCTCCTACCCCCACGACCCGAGAACATCGGACAGACAGGGGCCGGCTCCCCCGGGCTCAGCACAGCCACCCCCAAGAGAGGTTGGTAGGGGTCAGCAGCACGCCTCTGTTGGGCCTCACGCCCACTCTCGCCCCAAACCTGCCCCTCCACCGCGCAGGGACTCCTGCCTGAGCAACCAAGGGGGGGTGGACCCTGGGCTGAAGCAGGTTGGCTCCCCAGGGACTCACACAGGTGTGGCCCCCAAAACCTTGGAGCGCCCGGCCCCCCCTCCAGCCAGCCAGAAACCTAGAGACCCCACCTTTGCTAACCAGTCAGGTGATTACTAATGGATGTTTTATCCTGGGTCTGCCATGAGCTTGTTCCCTTGACCCCTGGGCTACCTGGTAGATGTGTGAGATGGCGCTTGCAGTGGCAGACAGGTGATCAGTGGAATGTGAGGGGATGGAAGGAGTTGAAGTTGCATGGCACACCTTTGATAAAAACTGGAAGGGATTTAATGGCTTGTCTTCACATTCAAAAGTACAGCTTGTATATTTTGAAACTGTTATCCTGTTTTCCTATTCAGAAGAGTAACTATTGTTTGATAAATGGGGACAAAATGGAGTGGATATTTTCCAAATCAAAGAGACTTTGATTGTGAAGACACGCCTGTTGAAGCACTAGTGGATGTATTTTTGTGCTGCATGCAAACCCTAGATTAGACAAGTGTTGTTTCTGAAGCTGCATGCTGCCCAGCCTCTAGGTCCATAGACCTGCATGACACTAACCCTTGTGATGTGAACCTCCCCAATTCTCAGCAAGACACTTGTGCTGTAGGCAGTTGAGCTCAGTGTTGTGGAAAAGGGTACAACTCAACAGAGGCAAGCATTCACATTAGTGTAGTTGCTGTTTAAAGACAACACACAACCCATATCATTGTTTCATTGTCTGTGTGAAGTGTGTGTGTTTTATGTTTATATGTTTACATCTTTTCAATTTTTTGCCTGATATTGCACTGCAATATTTGCACATGATTCTCAGTCTATGCCATTCTTTTTAAATATGTCATTATTTGCTGGCTTATAGTAATAACTATATATTCCTTGGTCATAAGCTCAATTTATGTGCTTTCTGTTTGTTTAAATATGCATTCTTGATGAGCATTTAAATTTCATAAATGTAAACATACATTTGAAAATCTCGATTTAATGTTTTCATACTAAAAATTGATTACAATGTTTCCTGTCTAAAAGATGGCTCTATTTATGTGCAGGTTATTATTTTGCTGTTTCATAAATGTTTCTCTCATCTACAATTTCTTGTGTCTGTGACTCTACTTTATTCATACATTTTCATCGCTAGCAAATCATTTCTGACTCTTTATTTGAACATGCATTTTCATGTATCATAATTTGCATTGACAGAGACTAGAACGTCCCATAACTACAAAGGGACTAACACGGGCTTGCCAACCTTCCCAGTAAGTATCTTCACATGGAGTGTTTTGGATTGAGTTGGTTTGCACTTTTTTTCTCACACAGCCTTCGGAATTATTCTCACGTCTTCTACTTCTGATTGGTATCATGAGGTTCTCTCCAGAATTTCATTGCTGTGAGTTAGAGGATTTTGCTGTAAGATCTTGTTGGATTTTTAAATTGACCCCTTTTTTCTTTGGACTTCCTCTCACAATGCTGGTATTTTTTTTTATAGGAATAATTGAATAAGTACTTAATTTGTGTTTTCATTTGGGAGACATACTTTAGTTTTCTCCATCAAGAGTGGAGACTAATGCTGCATTCATTTTTTGTTGAGAAATTATTTCATCATTACTTCGCCAGTGTAAACTGCATTTGAAATTATGGTCATGGAGCAAGCAGTAATTTTATCATTTTGTTCTGTTCCTTTTTCACGAGAATTAAACTCAATACATTCTCACATAAGATCATTCGAAAAGTTTGCATGGAAATTGACTGCATTCTGACAAATTAACAGGGAACTAACCTGTTTAGTTTTTTCTGGTTGGCTGTTCTGTACTTCAAAGTTAAAGCAAGCCATGCAAAATATTGCGTTTTGTTTGGCACTTCCTTTTTCACATCCCATTCTGAAAACACAAGTGTTCAGGAAACGCATTTGCGTTGGTACAAAAAATTCTTCCATTAAGTGAGAAATGTTGGTGCCACAAAACGGTCATTTTAATGACAAAATGTGATGAAACCTCTGTGACAACACGCTGTTTCAAGTGCAGATCTGCAGATATGTACAAGGTTCTTAGAGAGAGAGAGAGAGAGAGAGAGAGAGAGAGAGAGAGAGAGAGAGAGAGACAGAGAGAGAGACAGAGAGAGAGAGTAGAGAAAGAGAGATGGGAATGCAGAGACAGACAAAAGGGCGAGCTGACACACAGATGGAATGTCACACAGTAGCAGGGATAACCACATGCAGAAAGTCACACACAAGCACATGCAAATATTTACACACTCATGCATGCATTATTGTTCATGCTCACGTGCACTTATGCACACACATGCATGCACACACACACACACACACACACACACACACACACACACACACACACACACACACACACACACACACACACACAGATGGAGGACTTAAGGGAGGATACATGTGGAAGGTGCAAACGAACATCTAGAAGAGACTAAAGTTGAGGGAGGTGGAGACCGAGGGCGCATTTCTTGTGAGGGCAGCATTTGAATTGAGTTGGCCAAATACGTTGTAGATCTATGTGCCCCTTGTAGACACCTGGCATGTACATTAACTCTCTACTTTTCCTTGTGCAGGGCTGTGCGGAACAGTGGGGTAAGCAAGGCCACCAGCAGTGCCGGCCCCACCCCGCAACGGAGTCGCACCGCCCCCTCAGCCCCCACCACCTCCGTGGCGCCAATACCTCTGCTGTCCACGCTGAAGATGACCAGAGTAACATCAACGTGAAGGCTCTGGCTTCACGCTTTGAGAACGTCCTCATAGTGACTTCGGATCCCCACAAGCCTTCCAGGAGGGCGGAGTCGGAATCTCCTCGTCCTCTTCAGCGAGTGAGGAGCAAGTCAGAATCTCGAGAAGCCCCTGTCCAGAAGGGACCCAAGTCAGTGCTGAAGAAGGCGAAGAAAAACACTCGGCAGAATCGTCCGCGCAAGTCTGTGACATTCTGCGACAACATAGACTTGATAGCTGCAGCAGGACTGTTCAGCCAAGGTTCTGAATCTGCGTCAGAACTGGACGCAAGGCGGAAGGAGGCAGAGGAGAGAGGCTACTACAGTGATAATGAGGACAGGCGGGGACAGCATAGAGAGGCAGCATTTGACATTGAAGATGACAGTTCAGGGTCCAGTGAGTCTCCACTCCCTGGGGTGCCAGATGATGATGCCTGCCAGCTGTGTCAGAAAAAGGTTGTGGACATAGGACAGCAGTACTGTGGCAAGTGCATGGTCTACATGAGTAGGTTCATGCCCACCAGGTGATGGTGAAGCAGCCAGCAAACCATAGGACAGCAGTACTGTGGCAAGTGCATGGTCTACATGAGTAGGTTCATGCCCACCAGGTGATGGTGAAGCAGCCAGCAAACCATTGGACAGAGTGAATGTGGTCATGCATTTGTGTTGCAGGTGTAGATTGTACATGTGTAGGATGTGTAGTGGTAGTGTGCATTCTGAGTGCTCACATCTCTATGCAGTGTAGACCCCATGTGTTATAAACACTTCAAGGCAACCTACAGGAGTTACAAATGTTTCGTCTTCTTGTGTCTTTCATGGTGCCAGTTGCACACACAACTCTGGTCAGTATTGATGGTGTCAGTGCTACATAAGGTCATGGATTGAAATAAACACTTTGTTTTGACAGACATATTTATCTGTCCGGATCAGATCATCTGTTTGACCTTGTGACTGAAAGACAGTTTCATGGACCTGGGTATTGTTCTTTGCAACTGTTCATTTTTCGAGCTTTTGAACCACAAGATTCACTGCAGGCTGGAAAAAGAAGTAGACTTATATGAGTTGATATGGTGGAATTTGTTCTGGAGAACAAAAATTGTTTCCCAATGTAAATTGTAGAAACTATTTTCTTGAAGACTCTACTGAACATTCATCGCCATGGATTTCGAAATGGATACAAGTACTTTTTGAGGGAACCAGTGAGTAGACACTGTGCATCACAAGAAACCCAAGTCAAATACTGCTGTGATGGTGAAATTTTGCCTCAGTGAGTGACATATTTTTATGGTGTCATTCCTGAGAAAGATCTAAAGTTAGTTTCCTTCAAAGTAGTGACGTAGATTTTGTAGAAATGAACTTGCAATCCACAAACAAGATCATCACAAAACAGTCAGTGAGGGCTTGTGGATGTCTTTGTTCAGTGAGCATGCCAGGCATGCTGATGACATTGTGTATTGAGTGTGTTGTACATAGGGCCCTAGCTTTCCAGATGCACACAGGTGTGAACCTCTGACCTGGAAACCCCTTGGGAAGGGAGGAAAGGACAGAGCGGCCTTCTGGGTGAGGCAGGGTCCTACAAGGAGGCAGAGGCTGTCCCACATGAGAGCATGGCACCTTGCCTTCCATTTTAAATAGAGGCAGCATTCAGTGTAACTGACTCGTATACATATTTTAAAACTTTGATGTATTATCATGGGTAGATCAAGTCACTGTGTCAGACATAGTGGACTGCATTTTTATCAGCAAAGTGCAGCAGCATTTTATGGTCCATGCACTGTCATGCTTTCATAACCCAGAGGCAGCCTTTGGCATGAACACATTCGATATTTTTCCCACCATGCTTTGTATTCCATCCTATTGCCAGCACTATTTTTAGAGTCTGGGGTCTGGCAGGTAATTGTAGAACATATCTCATAGCCTTTCACCCAATTCCATCCTCTCACCATTGTAGAATTGTGCCAAATGGTCTTTTTTTTACATGAAATCCACGTTTAATTGTGGTCATTGACAATTCTGTATTGCATATGTTGTTGACTTTCTATTGTTACCATGTGAATACATGCAGTGTTTATCATTATAAGTTTTCTAAGGAGGTTTTAATGCTTTGATTTGTATTTCCCCTGTAGGCCTTTATCATTGTTGCATCATACAGGATGATCCTGCCAACCACAGTTGCCTGATGAGAACAGAATCAGACTGATAGGAATCCATTGCTTCATGGTCTGGAAGGCTCAAATGCTGGCAATGGTGTGAATAGGGCATCTCTGGTTCCTATTAACTCACAGTACTGCCATGGAGGTTGGAGATGATGTTGCTATGGAAACTGGTCATTCATTGCCATTTTGGTGTGAGTGTCTGTGGGGAAACCATTCATTGTCATAGTGGGGAGAGTCAGTATCCATATGGAAACCATTCATTGTCATGGTGGTGTGTCACTAAGGAAACCATTCATTGCCATGGTGGTGAGAGTCACTGTCACTATGGAAACCAAATGTTGCCATAGTGTTGTGACTTGGTGCCACTACAGAGATTGTTCACTGCCCAGCACAGCCAGTATGGTGGCTGCCTCTGTCTCAACAGATGTCATGTAGCTTGTGTGCCTCTGGTAAACAAACCAAAGATCTGAAGACTATTTTGCCCTGTGTACATAAATTGAGGCATTTTGGAACTGCAAAATAAATTAATTTCTTGTCATGTGTTCATCTGTATTTTGTCTTCTTTTGAGTTGGAGGACATAAGCTATTGCTGGATCTACCATGCTCCCCCTTGTTGTTGGTTCTATCTTCTTTCTAATCCTCAGTCTCCTCCTCGTCCTCTTCTTTCATATCCTCTTCATTCTTCTTTTCGATTGTCATCATCTTCCTCCTCCTCTTCTTCCACGTCCTCGTCGTTCTCTTCCATGTCCTCCTCGTCCTCCTCTTCCGCCTTGTCCTCGTCCTCGTCCTCCTCCTCCTCTCTCCCCTCCCCTCTCTCTCTTTCTCCTGTTTTCCCAGAAATGATGTAAATTGTAATCATTGTAAATGCTGCACAATGACACGGAGTAAAGAAAAATGAAAATAAGAGAAAAACGTGATAATGCAGTACAATATTTTGAAACATTTTACTTGTGGAAAAAGGGACTTAATCGGGGTCACAAAGTTAAACAAGCAAATATATGTATATACACCTTTTGAAGTAATCTGCACATTAAAAAAAATAACAATGCATAACTCACTTTTATACATTTTTATTGAGAAAAGAGGAATACCATAGAACAGCCACACGTACAAACAATAACACTTGAATTTATATAAATTTTCCAATCTCACAGAACTATTTAATTCTTTTTCCCCTTGTCGCAAGACCATTTTATCGATTTTCTGCTTGCATGCCATAGAGGAACAGCCATGTAGAGAGGTATGCACAGACGGTCAAGCATTGGCATCATTTCCAGTTTCTGGGACATTTCCAGTTTTAAATTTGCTCATTGCTGCATCAAGGCTTTATGGCACCACGATTTCCAAAACCCTCTCAGATGTCTTTCATTTCTAAATGGAAGGGAAGCAACCATTCTGAACACAGAGATACATTCTGAACACAGAGATATTCACTATAGTCTCAGCCATAGTCTCAGCCACGCTGAATGGGAAGCAACGTGGGTGCAGCATCCTGCCCAGGGAGGCAACTCCAGGATCTGTACAGCAGCAGCCATTGCATCTGCTAGTCTAGAAGCAACTACTAGGCGAACGCCATCACCAAACAGCTGTGCATAAAGAAGGAAAATAGTATGTTCAGAGCGAAAATGACTTCACGATATTGCTATTGTAAATCCTAGCGAACATTAGATGTAGAAACAACGTATGTAAAAGGTTAGAACGGCGTAATTTAGTGTCATGTTTCCTTGAATGAGTGAAATATTATTTCATTTATCTCTCCAAAGTAAATGCATGCAATGTCATATTCCCTTAAGGAAACGCGATGTCTGCATCAATTCTGGAACAGGAAAATATTTCACACAGAAAAAAAGACAAAGCTGATGAAAGGCAGTCATAGGACATCACCAAAAGGTCACCACCCTCGATACTGCTACTTTTCTCCAAAGCAAGAACAAGTGAAAAATTCTTTTCTTTCATATTTCATCACCATTGTTTCAAAATAACGCCTAAAAGAATCAACTTAAACATCATTCTGGACTGTCTGACACTGACATTCGATTTTGCAGACGTCTCGAGGCGAAGGAAGTCGTTTCATACAAGACTTATCTAGGAAGCGCGTGCGTAGACTTCTGCTGTTATCCGCATCCATTATTCTTCGCTAGTAACAGACTTCTGGTCCCCTACCATCCCACCCCTACCCCTCCAACAGTCGGTTGGGATGATTGCCTAGATACTGGAGGGAACCCCCCTCTACCCACCCCCACCCCCCACAAAATATGTGATGTTATTGGAATCTACGAGACGTTCTATCAGCTAAGATGACTGAACAAAATAATATGGACATAAATACTTGGTAACATTCCACACAGCAGCTGTCCATAAGTGATAGTACGTACAGCTGTATGGTCTCTATGGCGATTTCTGTCATCAGAAAAGAAAGTTTAATAATTTATGCAGACAATAGTAATTTGATCATTTTGTGAAAGATATTTTACGATGAAACAGGCAAAAATTTAAATGACCATCCTCAGTAATTTCAGCAAGACACAGTTTATTTGTAGTGACCAAGGTCATATTGATTATAGAACAAAACGTAACATAACCTCATTCTAATGTTCTTCCCCTTTACATTCAACCTAATCAACTGAACATTTTCATTAGAAAAAAAATGCGCGAGGCCATGCAGATTTATCTTCGCCAGCGTGAACCAAGTCACAGCTCGGGTACGTTCGCGTCTAAACCTGAAGCAGACTTCATGGCTACCTGTGCAAGGTCAACAAAAAAGCGGATTTCACATTCGATGGGTGCAGCTTCAGGCACCTCTTCATCAATTGAAATCCGTGGTCACTGAGGATTCGGGGCTTACTTTTGTGGCTAGACCTTGACAGCACTGCAGGTCATCCAGGGAGAAACGGTGCATTTGCCCTCACAGCAGGACAGATCGCTTCCCACCCCGTGCACTGTTTCCATAATCAAAGCGAAGTTGTTGTTTGCTGTAGTCTGCAGCATTTGAATGCTGGGCCTCATCCCCTATAGCTCTGCTCAGCACCTACCAGGCTATGCAGAATATGCAAGGAGGAGTAGAATATTCCACTAATCTTCTGCATCCCTCCGTTACTGGCACGATCCTACAGGCAAAACCACCACCAACGCTCTGAAAGCGGAGGTCTTAATTGTACCTTGCAAGTTTCCTTTCGTAGCCGAAAGCAGAAAAAAAGAACACTGATTTATCAATTGAAATATGATAGCTCCTCCATTAAGTAGAAATGATTGTGGGGAAATTTATCTCATCGTCTTCGATACCTGTGTTGTATGAATACCGGTACTGTTCTTCTAAACACTGAGACATGGTAGTGATTTTGCGCGTTGCATTACTAAATGCCTGCATTCTATGAACGCGTGTAAGTTGCATTTGGTTGTTTTATTAAGCCTGCAAGATAACTGCCGAGTTAAAGGTATCAACCTGGCAAAAGTTCAAGAGGAGGAGAAAAATCACAGATCTATCAAGATTTTAATGTGCTTTAAGAAACTTACACCACCAACAGTTCTGATGGACTGAATGCACTACAGCCTACATAATGCCACGATTTTCGCAGCACACAGTTCACGTCCCACCAAGTCACCACGATGTCGTTTCTTTTGTATCAACACCTGCAGCTCTGGAGAATTGAAAATGGGGCCCAATGTATGTAGTTAAGGGGAAAATGCGCCATATCTCGGAAGCATTCTTGGCTCCATTGCAGCATTATTTTCAGTTGGCTCCGAAATCTATGGACCCCTGTGATCACCTGTTGCTGAATCACTTTTTTTTACGACGCCACCTGCTGTGACCCACTTGCATCTCCACGTTGTGTGCAAGTGCTGTGGGCAGCTCCAGATTCGTCTGCTTCGAGGCGCATCGTGGATAGGAAGGACGTGCGGATCGCCTGCTGAAAGTTAGTATCCTAGCTTGGTTGTTTAAGTATATCATGTCTGAGTGACGATTGCATCAAGTCTCTGTCTTCCACACCTGCATGTCTGCGATCACTCTGCGCGTCCGTCAACGTGTCAGCTGCCCATCAACCTGCTCCTGCCTGCTCCACACACACACACACACACACACACACACACGCACGCACGCACGCACGCACGCACACACACACACACACACACACACACACACACACACCCCTGCTCTCCCAGCGAGCGGTCCAAGACCGTCAGACCACATATCTCCAATATCGTGGGAAAGATTGCTTAGTGAGCCTGAAGCAAATCAACAATCCGAGACCAGTGCAGAGGTTTTTTTAATACCCTCGATTTTTACAGAAAAGCACACACAGCACAGCAAAGTGAATGGGTAATGATAGAATTGCATATGGACTGCACACCCATTCATGTGAGAAACTACCCGGGCAGTGTGCATGTGGCCACAATAACTCTTGAAATGTTTACACCTATTTTTTAATAAACATGCTTTTTTGTTGTTGTCTGAAAACGCAGGCATACGCATTTTCTTACACGCTGAATTCTTGTTCAGGGTAGGCTCATTTGCTCTTATTTCTCAATTGCTTCCGATTCCTCACTACTACTGAGTGTTTACTCTAGGTTGTGGTAGAATAAAAGTGATGCGAGATAGTGAATGGCTTGTTTGGGGACGAATAAAGAGATCAGTAAGATACTTTGGTGCTCGTGAATGAGCAATTTTGTGCATAAGGATGCATTTATTGAGGACGAGGTGCCATGGCAGTGCACTTGAACAAGATTAAAAGACTGTACAGACGAGCTGCCAAGCTTATTATTTCCGACTCCACATTGTCTACGGATGAAAAGATCAGAAATCTTGGCTTACTACCCTTCCAAAAACCATCCCATACAACAGATGCAAAATTAATATGGGAAGTTATGTGTGAGTGAAAAAGCATTGCGCATGCATCGGTGTTGACAAAATGCCTCAGTTTAGAGAGCAGGAAAATGTTCTTAGCAATAGTTTTGCATAAGGAATTGACATGTTGTTCCCAAGTTCATTGTTCATCAACAATTATGCCCAGCACTCTGTGTTCTGAGACTTGCTCAATGATTTCATTTTCTAGCATAAGGTTGATGGTTAAGGGTTGTCGTTAACGTTTTTGTCTTGTAGTTAGGATCATGCACTTGGTTTTTGAGGGGTTTATAACCATTCTATTTGATGAACACCATTTTTGTCAATCATCAAGGGTAACAATGCGTTCAGGGCGCATTGGATAGAATTTATGCTTCTGTCGCTTACGCTGATAATGGTGTCATCTGCAAACGTAGTGCATTTGATACTTTCATTTGATATACTCAATGGTAGATTGATATACAAGCTGAAGAGCAATGGACTAAAATTGAGCCTTGTGGAACCCCTGACTTTACGATTCGTCTCGAGGAAGAGAGATTGATAGATTGATTAAACTTTATTTTTCAAGGGAAATACATGAATTAGGCATAACTGCCTATCTTACATCCAGCCCTTGTTAAAACAAGAAAACAAACAAACAAATCCAATCCCATCCCCCACCCCTACCCACCCACCCACCCTCTATCCCACACAATTTTCACACAATAACAATAACAAGAGAGAGAGAGAGAGAGAGAGAGAGAGAGAGAGAGAGAGAGAGAGAGAGAGAGAGAGAGAGAGATTAATGCCACAATGCCTTAGTTCTTAAAAGGAATCATAAAGCAACAATAGCGTCTAGAAAATGTAAATTTGCTGATAGCGCATACGGCAAATGAATAAGGGGAAACAACTGCAAGTTTTGGTCGCGCGTCGCATTCTCTCCCTTCTCTGTTGTTCGTGGTAATTGATATTCACTACCTCTAAAATGTTAATCGTAATGCATTATTGAAAAAAATATTTATTTATTTTCTAGGGTATCTGTCTTTTCTTGATGATATCAGCAATGCATTAAATTTATTTTTCTGTCTGCAAAGTTTCGTTCCGTGAAACCTGTACATTTTACCACCATCTTGTTTACAGTTTGTTAGTCGCCGACGCAGACGCCTGTCGGCATTGTTTGGTGCACACGCATTATCATGGCGAGCGGCAGGACGACCAAGCAGTACGATATTGTGGTCTTTGGTGCCACCGGCTTTACAGGACAGTTCGTCGTGGACGAAGTGGCGAGACTTGCCAGTAAAGAACCTACACTGAAATGGGCAATAGCGGGACGGAAGATGGAGAAACTTCAGGAAGTTCTCGCTGGAGCATCGCAGCGAACTGGTGAGTAAACCCAACGTCCCAAGCCGGTCTTCACAGCCGACACATTCCTCGCGAGTTTGCACTGAGACTGCTTTGCTTCGTTTTCCGTACTCAGGAACTTGCACAACAAAAGCGCCGGATGTGTTCGCTTGAAGTAAAGAGACACGATTCGCGAACACGTATATTGCTATTGGAGCTCAGGCTTACGTTGCAGCGAACACTAAACGCAGTTTGAGAGTGTTTTGCTGGGCTGATTTTCATGCAGATAACTAGGCGTTTGTGAGGATTTTGTGACCTGTTGAACAAGTAGTTTTTATAGCAATCTCCTCCTCCTCCCCCCTCCCCCCCCCCCCCCCCCCCCCCCCCCATCCTACTACTCCTCCTCCTCCTGCCTCCTCCTCCTGCCTCCTCCCCCGGCCTCCTGCTCCTCCTGCTCCTCCTTCAGCTCCTCCTTCAGCTCCTCCTCCTTCCCTCCTCCTCCTCCTTTGTCATCGTCATCGTCTGGTTTTGACTTGGGTTTGGCTTTATTTATTTTTGTTGTGAACATAATAAGTCTGGACTGAGCTTTAGAAAAGGTAGTGTGGTTTGATGAAGCTGTTGCTGCCGACAGAAGGCACATACTATGTTAGCACTTAAGTTGTATTCAGCATGCCTCACAATGACATTGGAATGGCATGCTAGATTTGCTGAGCTGGTCATTGCACATCAGTAATTATTTTCTGCAGCTGTTGACCCAAGGGAGAGTCCAGATCACCTCAGTATTGATTTTATCTCAAACCAGCGGCAGATATGATAACCCCAGTAGCTGCATCTCACAAGCCAGGTGTTGGTGAGGCCAACCTGCCTTTATCTGTCCTTGGCTGCCTGCCTGCCTTCTGACTGGCTCAGCAACTTAGTGACTCATTCACACAGACCGCTGGGCCTGCATACAGTTGATTTCAAGTGTATTTTGGGAAAGGCCCATGTGCCAGGATGGTTTGAAATGTCAGAAAAACAACATGGCTCACGTCTGGTTGAGAAATTTTAAAATGTGAACTTTAAGTATTGTGTGGCCTATTATTAAAATTATGAGTGATGTGAAATTATGGGTAATGTGATTTCTGTCTTTTTCAAGCCAGTGTATAACTGAATTTGAAGGTAAAGCCTAGAATTTGTGGGTGCTGGAATGGGTGGGTGAGAAATGCAATTAGTTCACCAAGGAAGAAATGTATTTGATCATGTTGTAACAGGAAAATCATTTTTAAAACCCATATAATTGTCTAAAACACATACACCATCCCCCCCCCCCTCTCTCTCTCTCTCTCTCTCTCTCTCTCTCTCTCTCTCTCTCTCTCTCTCTCTCTCTCTCTCTGTCTGTGTGTGTGTGTGTAAGTGCATGGGCGTGTGTGTGTGTGTGTGTGTGTGTGTGTGTGTATGTGTATACACTAGTCAAGTCACAAGTAGATAAAAAGTCTTTTAGGTACACAGGCAAAGCTACATCAGACATTATTAGACAGCAACTTTTTATTGAATCAGTCAGTATATTAAAAACACTTTTATCTTTTTATCTGTATGGTACCTTGTGGTATTGAAAAAACATTGTTTGCCATAGGTAGGTACATAGTGAGGCTGACTTTCATGAGTGACAGACAGTGGCATTTCCTTTTGACACAGCTCCATCTGTCACCAGGTGAATGGGTTGGATTGAGACCAGGATCATAAGACTTGAGTTTGACGTTAACCAACAAAAAGAGCCATTCCCTGATAGACTTCCTCAAAGGTTTTGTTCACTGTCCATTGATTTGTAGTTATGAATATAAAATCTCCTTTGCAACAGGCATTTTCTACATTCAGAACATGAGACCATACTTTGCATGTAACTGACTGCCGAGAAAAATGTGAATAGGGTTTTGGGACTGTTCTGATAAGACCAAAAGGTAAAGAAGTTGTTAAGATACATGGCCAAAACAAAAAGAGGGTGGGTGGTTGGTTGGTTGGCAGGTAGGCCAGAACTCTCCCCCCCCCCCCCCCCCCCCCCCCCTTATATCTTAATTGATGCCTGGTTGAGACTGCATGTGTGTGTGTGTGTGTGTGTGTGTGTGTGTGTGTGTGTGTGTGTGTGTGTGTGTGTGTGTGTGTGTGTGTGTGTGTGTGTTTGAATTAAGTTAAACTGTAGATTAATCTGAACATGCATTTATTTTAGAATGTGTCTTTCACAAGAAACGCTGGTCTACTTAAATAGTGCATAGTGGTATTGTAGCTTAAGTGTGACACCTCCACTGATACAAAGGGTATACAATCATCAATGCCATGTGTCAGCAAAAATATCATTTCTTGACAGTTGACAGTTGTTTAACTTCTTTTATTTAATACAATTGATTACAGTTTAGGGTTGGCAGAAAATAATAGGGTTGGTCAGGTTACCATAACTACAACTTTATAAAAAAAAGGTTGATCATCATCAAAGGGAAAATGTAGGTAATTGTTGGTACTTTTGTTTGTTTTAGGGTTGGTTTTTAATTTTATGGTAACTAATAGTTCAGCACCCCACACTGCCCAAATCTAAGCAGGTGTGATGATATGAACCTCCTGCTTATGAGATGCCTGAGCCAAAACTTTATTTCAACAATGCCATATGGAGTGCTAAGTAATAAACCACTGTGATACTGATGTTGAATGATAGCAGACAATCTTCATGTCTGATACCTGGATAAAGTTAGCATGCAGTGACCATGCAAAATGTGTGAAGAATGTCTTGTTTGGAAACCATTGAGTGAATGAGAAGTCATCAAACACGCACACGCACACACACACACACACACACATGTGACCCTCCATCACAAAATGAGTCACTCGTTGCATTTTGAACATTTGAGATTTGTACATTTTCAAAAAGAACAAGCTTTTCAATGGAGCAATAATCATGAAAATATGACTACCTTACACGATTTCACATGACTTTGAAAATCGACACCCTAAAAATACGCATTTTGATAAAAACGCATATTAAGTTTACCGACCCTTATTCTAGACTCATGAAATTTGCCACAGAGATGAAGCAGTGTATTTGGCTTTGGTTGGCAGCCTAGGGTATTCCCCTGTCGATCTGTTGCAGTGGTGGCTACGAAACTTTGAGAAAATGCTTGATGTTGACGACCGATTTGCAGACGTTTTCTTGTAAATGATTTACCACCACACCCAAAAAACATCATAAAGCATACTCTTACACGTTGATTTCAAACACGAAACATACTCATACAATGAAGAAAGGACTAGAGAAGCCAAAAACCCCAAAATCTCGAAGTCGACCACTACAACCCCCACCTCTTTTGTGGATGGTTTGCACAAAATGACTCGACTGCGCAACCGACTCATTTAGTGACGGAGGGTCACACACACACACACACACACATGCACACACACACACACACACACACACACACACACACACACACACACACACACACACACACACACACACACACACACACACACACACACACACACGCGCACACACACACACACACACACACATAGAGATATTAAAGATAAATTTTATTAATGAGTAACTTTTTAGCCAATGATCCACCAAGACATTCTTAATGGAATTATATAATTTCCTTTAACAGAAAGAAAACTTATAGACTATCAGTATATGATAAATATTATTCTCACATGTTCTTGTATATATATATATGAAAAGTCTTTGTTGTAATATGAACAAGACTTACAGCCTGAACAAACTGCTGGTATTTCATGGTATAGTTTTTGACAATACATGTAGATATATAGGAGTAGATCAGTGTAGATATATAGGAGTAGATCAGTGTAGATATATAGGAGTAGATCAGTGTAGATATATAGGAGTAGATCAGTGTAGATATATAGGAGTAGATCAGTGTAGATATATAGGAGTAGATCAGTGTAGATATATAGGAGTAGATCAGTGTAGATATATAGGAGTAGATCAATGTAGATATATAGGAGTAGATCAGTGTAGATATATAGGAGTAGATTAGTGTAGATATATAGGAGTAGATCAGTGTAGATATATAGGAGTAGATCAGTGTAGATATATAGGAGTAGATCAGTGTAGATATATAGGAGTAGATCAGTGTAGATATATAGGAGTAGATCAATGTAGATATATAGGAGTAGATCAGTGTAGATATATAGGAGTAGATCAATGTAGATATATAGGAGTAGATCAGTGTAGATATATAGGAGTAGATCAGTGTAGATATATAGGAGTAGATCAGTGTAGATATATAGGAGTAGATCAGTGTAGATATATAGGAGTAGATCAGTGTAGATATATAGGAGTAGATCAGTGTAGATATATAGGAGTAGATCAATGTAGATATATAGGAGTAGATCAGTGTAGATATATAGGAGTAGATCAGTGTAGATATATAGGAGTAGATCAATGTAGATATATAGGAGTAGATCAGTGTAGATATATAGGAGTAGATCAATGTAGATATATAGGAGTAGATCAATGTAGATATATAGGAGTAGATCAATGTAGATATATAGGAGTAGATCAGTGTAGATATATAGGAGTAGATCAGTGTAGATATATAGGAGTAGATCAGTGTAGATATATAGGAGTAGATCAGTGTAGATATATAGGAGTAGATCAGTGTAGATATATAGGAGTAGATCAATGTAGATATATAGGAGTAGATCAGTGTAGATATATAGGAGTAGATCAATGTAGATATATAGGAGTAGATCAATGTAGATATATAGGAGTAGATCAGTGTAGATATATAGGAGTAGATCAGTGTAGATATATAGGAGTAGATCAGTGTAGATATAATTATAGGAGTAGATCAGTGTAGATATATAGGAGTAGATCAATGTAGATATATAGGAGTAGATCAATGTAGATATATAGGAGTAGATCAATGTAGATATATAGGAGTAGATTAGTGTAGATATATAGGAGTAGATCAGTGTAGATATATAGGAGTAGATCAGTGTAGATATATAGGAGTAGATCAGTGTAGATATAATTATAGGAGTAGATCAGTGTAGATATATAGGAGTAGATCAATGTAGATATATAGGAGTAGATCAGTGTAGATATATAGGAGTAGATCAATGTAGATATATAGGAGTAGATTAGTGTAGATATATAGGAGTAGATCAGTGTAGATATATAGGAGTAGATCAGTGTAGATATATAGGAGTAGATCAGTGTAGATATATAGGAGTAGATCAATGTAGATATATAGGAGTAGATCAGTGTAGATATATAGGAGTAGATCAGTGTAGATATATAGGAGTAGATCAGTGTAGATATATAGGAGTAGATCAGTGTAGATATATAGGAGTAGATCAGTGTAGATATATAGGAGTAGATCAATGTAGATATATAGGAGTAGATCAGTGTAGATATATAGGAGAAGATCAGTGTAGATATATAGGAGTAGATCAATGTAGATAGGAGTAGATCAGTGTAGATATGAAAGGAGTAGATCAGTGTATATATATATAGGAGTAGATCAGTGTAGATATATAGGAGTAGATCAGTGTAGATATATAGGAGTAGATCAGTGTAGATATATAGGAGTGGATCAATGTAGATATATAGGAGTAGATCAGTGTAGATATATAGGAGTAGATCAGTGTAGATATATAGGAGTAGATCAGTGTAGATATATAGGAGTAGATCAGTGTAGATATATAGGAGTAGATCAGTGTAGATATATAGGAGTAGATCAATGTAGATCTATATATAGGAGTAGAACAGAACATTGGATGCTTGTTGATTACACTTTTTGTCATGCATTGCAGGCAAGCAGTTGGATGAGCTGCCCATCATCATGGCTGACGTCTCCAACAACCAGTCCCTGCTGGAAATGTGTGCCCAGACGAAAATTGTCCTCAACTGTGTGGGGCCTGTAAGTGTTTTAAAAATGAATGGAAATGTGGTGATTCTCTCAGGATCTGCTAGCTGGACCATTAGAGCAGCTGCTACAACAATCTCAAGGACAGTTTAGTGGCCAACTGCAACTAGTGCAAGGGTGGTTGTGCCACCATCCGTCATTATCACTTTACGGCTGTGGCAGCATATTTTGCCGTCACAAACTGACACTGCTCATTGAAGGAGCTCTTTGAATCTGGAGGATTAGTGCAGCTGTCACTTAGGGTGTTGTTGACTCACATGCGAAGCAAAAGTGAGTCTATTTATTAAATGATGTGTTGAAATTAGAGGCGACGTATTGCAATGCATGTACAATGTACTTGCAGTTGGTAGCAGGCCTGCCTTTACACTGGCAGTCTTCTGCACTGTCAAGTTTGCCTGCACTTGAATCAACAAGTCAATAATGACAATAGACTTAGCAACTTATAATTGTAAACCTAGTTGTCCACAGGACAGGCATGCAGCCAGTAGCACTTTCTAGCTGTGGCAAAAGAGCCAATTGTACTTGCTTAACACAAAAATAATTATGTCATTTGAACTGATGAAATTACAAAGAGTAGAACTAACTACTCATTACAAGCAGGCAATATGAGTTGCTAGCAACAACAGTAGCAGCTATTTGAACAGCAACATGCAGCAATAGCTACTGCAGTAAAAGCAGAGCAGTGGGCATGAGCAGGCAGTTTTTGTGTCCGGCATCCTTGTGCTGGAAGTGAGCTGTGTGCAGCTGTTGCCAGCAGTTGACAGCAAAGTGTGATGGTGACTCATGACTGCTGTGATCAATGGTTCAGTAGTGGAGGCTCCCTCACTGACTAGCATGGCTGGCATGCCTCTGCCTCCTCTCACCCAACAAGCCTGATTTCAAGTGTGCTCTCAGCCATCTAGTTTGTGTGTTGAGCAACTTTGAGGCGCACTCTCATTAAGTTAGATGCATTCTTTGTGTATTTTGTTCATAATTTTGGGATCAAACTTCATGTCAGGTTTTGCTTCAGCTAGGATACAATTGAAAGGAAGATGATTGCTGTGGTGGTAAAAACATTGTAACTCATAAAATTTCCTGAAATTGCCCACAAAGATGATATCTGCTGGCAAAAGGAGATGGCTATATCACTATTCACCCTCTGGACACCATTAATTTTTCACGGTTTCTTTCTCCCTGCAGCCAGTTATTTTCTGGATGTGCCCCAAAACCAAGACCCCTCTTCTGTTTAAAAATATACAATTATTTTATTCTTTGCTATAGAGGCAAACATTTTTGGAGGAAAGATGGAAAATTGAATGCTCTCTCTGATAGACCCACTGAAATTTATGTCCATGCAATACAATATGATTATAAGAAAAAACAACTGAGACAACACAAATAAAAAATGGGTTGAGTGACAGGCTGCCACTGACTCACTCGAGAATAAATTGCCGCATCGCTTCCTTTCTTCGCCCTCACTTGACCTGCGTAGCGATTCGTTTCGTCGACCATCAAGTCAACGACTTCATCGTTGAAATAGAGATGAAAAGCATCCGATTTATGTCGGGCACATGTTGAGGAGAGTCCATGGTCTGGCACTACAGCAACCATGAGTGGTCATACGCATTTATGAAATCTTGGACTGGGCTGGTTCAACTTCAATTTCGTCATCAGAGTCACTGTCTGTGGCAAACTCGACCAAATCTTCCTCTGTGAAGCCATGGAATTCTTCTTCCGAGTCAGAAAAAACAATATTTCAAAGATTTGCTCTTCATCAGGATCAAGCTCAGCCATTTTTTGGCCAGCGTGTGCAATCGAAATCGCGCAGCAGCACGTCTACCTCGATCGGTAACTTCAAAATTCGTGCACTTGCAGTGAAAAAATATGGCGACTGTTATTATAAAAGCGAGGCTCTTCTGCGCAGTCTCCATGCGTAGAGAGCTCTCACAATCCCAAGATTCATAGCAAACGGCGCCAGATTCAAACATGCCTATCAGTCTGTCAACTATAACCGCCGACAGCTGTGGGGGAAGGTAACTGAAGCTATTATTACAAGGGTATTAAGTCCTCATTGTTCTTTTTCAAACTGTCCTTTTGATCCACAACCAATTTTCGTACACTAAAAAACTCAATGCATTCATATTCTGGTCAATTTTTTGGATAAGGAATTTTGTTTGTTGGTTGGATTTTATTGTTAGTATGCCATGCATGGAAGGAAATGTGAGCACAGCCATTTTGTGTTGCAGTACAGGTTCTATGGAGAACAGCTGGTCAAGGCCTGCATTGAGGAGGGAGCCCACCACCTGGACATCAGCGGAGAGCCTCAGGTATGTAGAAGTCAAGATTTGATGTTTAGTAGCAACCTACGACCTATCTGGGGCTCCTATCACTTGCCACTTTTCTCCCTCATCAACGAATCGTTTTCATCAACTCTGATGACAAAGAGCAACCAAATGCACACAGTGAGGTGCCAGCACTGTCCCCACTGCCTGGAGAGTTTCCAACCTGTGTCTGACCTATGGCTGCATGAAAGGTGAATCATGCTACAGCATGCTTTCATTGCTCTCACAGATACCCAGCTGTACTTCTGATTGGGGATGGGCACTGCCATCTTGCATTTCAGGCTGCAGGCTGCATCAAGTTCTGCCCCACTAGTCTTTCCCTCAAGTCTGTAGAATGGCATTCTTTCATATGCTTTACAGTCCCATTGCCGAGTTGAAAGTTACTGTGGGAATAAAGAAGTCACCCTGGTGGGCGTGACTTTCATTTGTGCAGATCTCTTATTACTATCTTCCAGGAGCATTATTAGTAGAACCTTTGGCTTTGGACATGGCAACAGTTGAATGGTAATTTCTTTTCACTTCTTTGGAAGGTTCTCTTGTCTGTGTGACTACAAAAGTTGACCTCACGGGTCTCACTTTGATGTATGCAGATCCCTCTCATTGTGAACCTCCAGGAGCACTATTTGTTAGAACCATTGGCTTTGGATATGGCTGCAGTTGAGTGGTTAATGTCTTTTTAGTCCTATGGGAGATTGCTCCAAATTCGCAAAGGACTTAGTTCCAATATATTGTTCTGTTTTCTGGGGCTGTGGGTGTCTAGATTAACACAGGTTGTCTTAACTAATATGATGAAAGTCCGCAAGCGATTTGGTTCATGAAAATGATTGTGTAATAGTACTGGAATTAGTTGATTGATTGAGTTTTATAAATTCAACCTGAATTTTTTATGTCTGCTAAAACAAGAGCATTTTGCTTGATCACTTACCTATATGGAAATAGTCTAATTTGGAGTACTTGTGGGCTTAAAATGAATTAAGCAAGCCTAGTACCAACCATCATCAATGAAGCTGTGAGACAAGGTCTGCCTTGCTTCAGTTTCTGGAGAAGGTGCAACTCTTGTACCATGGGAAGGCCAAGGAGGCAGGCGTCTACATCATCGGCTCCTGTGGCTTTGACAGCATCCCTGCTGACATGGGGGTCGTCTACACTCAGCAGAACTTTCCAGGTTGGACACAGGGCATATTCTTTTGATATGACTTCTTTGATGTTTGTGTGGTGCTGTCAGAGTGCATGTAGGGCACCTGGATGAGAAAGACATGTTGTGTGTGTGTGTGTGTGTGTATGTGTGTGTGTGCATATATATATGTGTTTGCAAGTGCACGTGTGTGTGAGTGTGCACGTGTGTGTTAGTGTGCACGTGTGTGTTTGTGTGTGTGATGTTTTGGGCAACTGGGCCTGGTATATTTACTGTAATTCAGTCTGGGATTTCTTTGTGAAGATCTAATGAAATTGTCAAATGCCAAATATGCATGTTGCCCATGCTTTTCAAAATTGTGACAAACTTTGGCCCATTTTGAGTTTGTAAGCAAAGTTCGGATGTGAAAAAGATGTTAGATTATTGATGTTGACCAACTGGAAAGTTTTGGAAATCCAGAAAGTTTCAGGAGCCAGTTAGTTATTACATGTATATGAAATCTTTGCATGGAAGTGATTATTTCTTGCTGGTGACGGAGATGCAGAATCTGTGCAGTAGACACATTTCTGGCTGGGAAAATCTGTTTTGCAGGTGACCTGAACTCATTGGAATCATTTATGGATATCACCTCTGGGCCACATGTAAGTAGGATAAAGTGTGTTAAGTAGTATGTGTGATGTTTTGAAATGTTCCATCATTTTGAATCGGCACTAATACAAGTTTTATTCACCATGTTTCACCCTGAACCTTTGTCTAGTGATGAAAAAACACCACTTTGTGGTTTCTGTTCACTGCACATTGTGGTTGTCACTTTTAGAATCATAGACTCCTGTATGGGAGGTGGCACAGTCAGAAATACAAGGGACAAAACCCAATTGTCAGTTTACATACCAAGTACTCAAAATTACATGTATAATGCACACTGTTAGAAAATGTATCTTGCATTCTTTTTTTTCTTTTCTGTGTGTTGTAGGTGTTTTTCTGTGTGTGTCATAGAGGTTGACTCATTGCATGAGATTTACTTTTTTTTCTTTCCATTTTGAAGTTTATACATATATGGTGATTGGCCAGCCGGGACATCCAAGACTGTGGGAATGTCTTACGTCATAGCAGACGTAATTCTTTTTATATGTCATCTTGACGCCATTTTTTTCTTTGCTGAAGAAGTTGCCGAAAGGCATCAAAATATTCTTAAAGTAATAACACAGAAAGTCATCTTGTTTTTTGTTTTCTTTCTCTTTTTTGTAAATATATGTATATAAATATATATATATATATATGTGCACGTCCACGATATTGCCTAACAGTAGGTGGGACATACCTGTGTTTGGTTTCTTTGTAACCAGCGAGACAATCACATGCGTATATCATTATAAAAGGTATTATTTTGATATCTAGCATGAGGGAACATCAAATTAGTTCTATGAAAACAAACATGATGTGATTCTGACCAAATCAATCGATGTGATAAGCTCCTCCGCGACGATTGAGTTTCGTAAGAAACACCAGAAACCAAAACCAGAATGGCGTTGATAAAAACTAGTCATAAAGTATTTATTCATGACCCATGAACGAAACTATTGAATTGTATTAATAAAAAACTAATGTAGAATGCCTTACTTAACCCAAATTGGATGAAGATGGTCGATCGAACGGATCAAACGAACTGAAAGCTTCGCACATGTGTAGCAAATTTTCGTACGTAACAGAAGGAAATGAAGGAAACGCAGCCTTCTCATTGGTCAAAAATCGCGTGTACTATGACATATCCTTCTATAAACGTGTTCATTGACTGCGGGATGACAAAAGCTTCCTCTGTATCCGTTTCGAGTGCGGAACAATATAGCAACACGTTTGGTACACGCATACCTTTCGTAAGTAACGCAGGGAAACAACCGACGCTGACCATCAAAATAGTCCCAAGAAATTGGTTAATACCAAAAGAATAATAAAACTATGCAGTTGTATGAGTAAACTAATGAAAGGAAAAGTAATTTGAACCTTCTCTTCAACACATTTATGTACACATGTTTGGTTTCGATTTTTTTCCTCTGAGCAAGGGTGGTAGAAACGAGAGTAACGTACACATAGGTCTTTTTTATTTCGGTAGAACTACCTCTGTTTTTATTTTGTGGCGACTTTCCACTGAAATATGACTAAATTAATAATTGAACTTGAATTATTTCACACAATCTATACTTTGTAAGGTGAATTTGCACAAGATAGCAAGCATTCAAAAGTGGCGTCGCAAAATGTCCCGTTTTTCGGCGCCATTTTTCCGCTTCGTACGAGTTTAATTATTTTTTTGTGAATCTCTGCAAAGCAAAACTATAAAAATTATTGGTCATAGCATTACAAAAACATTTAAAGAACCCATATAAATTTGAAATATATGCATGCTGACTGTGTTAGATAGTTTTATTCAAGTGTCTTTACCCAGACCCCCAGTTTTTGATAGTGTTAGGCAATATCGTGGACGTGCACATATATATATATGGTCAAAAGTACAGAGGTGAGCAGAGGGTCAATTTCAATACCCATCAGTGAAACTTTGCCTCACAAACTCAAACTTCAACACATGCTGACTTCAAACTTGCTGTGACTTATTCAGTATTGAACAATGTTGCTAGCAAATAATTTTTTTCTCACTAAAATTGATAGTTGTTGAGTTATTTGCATTTGTGTTAGGAATATTGAGTTTTGGGAAACAGAGAAAGTGTTACACATTCCAAAAGGCTCATTTTCAAGCTCTTTTTTACACACACAAAAAGTAAATCCTAATAATTATTTTCTGCCAAAGTTGTTTTTGGGAGACCTTCTTTTCAACAGACTTGCTGAGAAATAAAATTTGTAATCCAAAATAATAATTTTGATGTATAAAGTCTGTTCACAACATTTGTGTAACACTAGCACCATCGTCTTCAAAGGTTAAAATTCCACACAAAGATTCTGTCTTACCCCATGCATTCAGTGTCACTACATGCTACAATGGTTGTATTTCATGGTTAAGTTTTTTAAAAATCAGAAAACTTTTGTTTTGACTTGATAAAACAACATTTTAACGACCGAGACAAAAATTGTGTTAACATTTTGCAACTTTATCTTCAAATAAATCAAACATGTTTTTTTTTTTTTTACATGAAGTGGATTTTCCTGCAATTGTGTAACTGCAAAATAATTGTGTGTTGCAAAAATCTAGATATTTGATATATTTTATGAATAAAATGAAAACAAGTTCTGGGCCTTATTAGTTGTGTACAGACCAAAGTGCTCAATTTTGAGGGAAAACAGCTAAAATCAGATGGTGTGTGCATTATTATGTTATCAAGTTGTTGGTATATAGGACTATTGATTATTCAGCTTTGCTGTGGTCTTTTTGTCAGGACTGAAATCACACTCTGCATGTACTTTTAGTGAGGAAAACAATGGCAAGTGGAATTAAGAATGGTGTTACTGTTGTGAACATCCAAAAACCACAAAAATCAACTTTAAAACTTGGTGGGGATAAAGAATTAAAACCTTCTGGTTAAGTTCTACATTGTTGAACACAGACACACTCTCAAGATTCCATTTAGGCACATTTTTAGAAAAACACACTCTGTTCACAACATTACGCACACATCTGTGTGTGTAATGTTGCAAACAAACTTATCTAGCTATATACAGAAGGCCAAACAATAATTAAACCAAACCACCATTTCATTCTACATGTATTATTACTATAAACATTCTTGTACAAGAATCAAACCAAAATTTTGTTTTTCTAGATCTTTCATGTAGTTCATAACAATACACCATCCAGTTCATAACATTACACCATTAAAGTGCATTACAAGAGCAACAAATGTTCAATGGCTATTTTAAGTTTTAATGAATACATCAATGTTTACAGAATATTCAGTTTTGTTAAATTGAATGTTTTGGTGATCAGGAACTGTTTCATCACACTTTTAAAAATTGGTTTTGTGTTATGTTGTGAACAAAATGGTGTTATGTTATGAACAAACACGCACTTTTTTTTTTACTGCACGTAATAAGAGCATGGTGTGCATGGGAAGGAGTGCAAAATGTAGCTGTCTTCCTTATGCACCTTCTGAAACATTGTTCCTGATTCCGAATTTAAAATTTGTCACTTTTTATTTTTAAAAAGTTTGTAACGGTGTAATGTTGTGAACAGACATTGATCAGAATTCAATTTTTGGGGTTTACAAAGAGTATATTCAATTATTTTTGACTCACATGCGAAGCAAAAGTGAGTCTATGTACTGAGCCGTGTCGTCCGTCCGTCCGTCCGGGCGTCCGTCCGGGCGTCCGGTCGTCCGTAAAAAACTTAAACGTTGGATTTTTCTCGGAGACTATTAAGTCTATCAACACCAAATGTGGCATGATGGTGTATGATGACAAGGCCTCAAAAAACATACATAGTGACTTGACCTTGCTTCAAGGTCAAGGTCACAGGAGCCATAAATGTGGTCTCAAAAACAGTCATTTTTCACATTTTCCCAATTTTCTCCCACGTTATTGAGAATGGCGACCTTAGCTACAAGTGGTATATAGGTCAAAGCAAGCCCTATCTTTTGATACCAGTTTGGTTGACCTTGCTTCAAGGTCAAGGTCACAGGAGCTCTTCAAAGTTGGATTGTATACATATTTTGAAGTGACCTTGACCCTGAACTATGGAAGATAACTGTTTCAAACTTAATAATTATGTGGGGCACATGTTATACTTTCATCATGAGACACATTTGGTCACATATCATCAAGGTCAAGGTCACTTTGACCCTTATGAAATGTGACCAAAATGGGGTAGTGAACCACTAAAAGTGACTATATCTCATGGTAGAAAGTGCCAATAAGCACCATTGTGCTTCCTATGTCTTGAATTAACAGCTTTGTGTTGCATGACCTTGGATGACCTTGACCTTGGGTCAAGGTCACATGTATTTTGGTAGGGAAAATGTGTAAAGCATTTCTTTGTGTATGATGTCATTGGTAGGTTTAGTTGTTTGACCTTGACCTTGAAGGTCACCTGAAGGTCAAGGTCATATAAAGGTCAAGGTCAAGCATGTGAGTCGTATGGGCTTTGCCCTTCTTGTTATTTTCTGACTTCACTTTTAAGTTTTCTGATGTCCATTGCTAAACTTGGACTGTGAGAATAAGTACATTGGTCCAACAGATGTGCTTAAATGGAAAAAATGTAACCATTTAAAATGGTCGAAAGACTGAAGTATGTATCTAATGATATATACATTCCCAATGCAATTGCTTTTCTTTAAATATGTGTTTGTTACATTTAGAATACATCTAAAAACTGTTTAATACTAAAATTGACATATTTAATGCTTAAAGCATGACTTTCAATGAGGAATTGTGTTGTGGCGTTATGTTGTGAACAGACTCGTTATTATCTTTTCTAAAGTCTTTGTTTACTAGTTTTCAGTTCAAATTTGTAATGTGTATGACAGTTTTGACTCATGTGGTGAGTTCTCAAGATGTAATAATAAAGATTTCCACTTTTTAAAGTTTATACAGTGTGTGTTTGAAATGTGTGACGGTGTTAATGTTGTGAACAGACTTAAAATCTTTTTTCAAAAATGCAACCAAACAAAGCATCATCTTAAATTTATGTGTTGTGTAGTTGATTCTCATGACAAATCCTACCATATTCATGCAAAACTGTTAAGTTTTCATAAAGTTTACTTTTAGGAACTCATGTAACAGCTCTCTGCTCACCTCCGTACTTTTGACCATATATATATATATATACATATACATAACTACACCTAAGGCATAGGCAGCAAACCTGTTGAGAGCTGATGTATAGACTGCTGGTGGAGAATGCCTCAAAACAGAATTGGAACATGAATGAAGGAGCATACATTTGACATGAGCATTATTCACGTCTGCATTCTTTCTGTGCCAGGGCATGGCTGTGAACTTTGGCACACTGGAATCGGCAGCGCATGGGTTTGCCCATTCTGGAGAGCTGACAGGTCTGAGGAAGTCCCTCTACCCTGCCTCATTGCCCAGACCTGAACACAAGCAGCAGAAGAGGTAATGAAGAGCTTGTAGCCCTCTTCAGATGCACTGGGCAGTTCTTTGCTTCATGTCCTTAGTTTAACTCTGCTAGTGTCATAGTCTGACAGACCACCTAGAGTGGCCTTGTGGCAGAAAAGGCAGATTTGGCCCCATTTGATGGAGGTGGCATGAAATTAGTTGGTTTCAGTGAAAGGTAGGTCATGATCTTGATCATTTGGAGTGATGTATGAAATGTCAACACATGTGAGCACGGAAAGCAGAGATATTGTGCGTACGTTGATTATGTTGAGGTTTTGACTTGCATCACAAGTTGGTCCTTGTAAAGGTTAGGGTTTTGCTGCTTGGCTGATGGCAGGAAGTCTAGGCATCTGTTCCCATTGCCCTCTGACAGAGAATGTGTGTTCCTCTGCGATATGCCTTGCCTGGATCTGGCTGTTCAGCTGCTACTGTGTGTTGCAGGTCTGCAGTCTTCTACAGTGAGGAGGTCAACAAGTGGTGTGTCCCCTTTCTGGGCAGTGACAAGTCAGTGGTCTACCGCACACAGCGCTACAACTTTGAAGTGCGCAGACAGCCGCCTGTAAGTTTTCAATGTTCAGACTGATGTGTCTGTATTGGATCAGTTAAGATGACCAACCAAAAATACTTTAAGTGGGTGTTTACGTCCTTCTGTAAGAAAGGGAGACAATGCTCGACTATAAAATAAATTACATAACAATAGTCATGACTTGGTTGTATGTTAGTCTATCCATTCTTTGTACAGTTATGGACTTCATGGCTTTATTCTTTAGTGTGTTTTGGAAAAATGCTCATGTGCTTAATTTTACCCATGGCTTGTTTTTGCAGGTGCAGTACAATCCATTCTTCTGCCGCCCTGGCATTTGCTCCGTTGTGCTGATGATTTTGTTTGGCATCGTCTTTGCCATCATGAGCAAGCTGAGCTTCACCCGCACTCTGCTGCTGAAGGTGGGCATTGGTGTCGTGATGCAGGTCACCTGGCATTGGTGTCGTGGTGCAGGTCACCTGGCATTGGTGTCGTGATGCAGGTCACCTGGCATTGGTGTCGTGGTGCAGGTCACCTGGCATTGATGTCGTGGTGCAGGTCACCTGGCATTGGTGTCGTGGTGCAGGTCACCTGGCATTGGTGTCGTGGTGCAGGTCACCTGGCATTGGTGTCGTGATGCAGGTCACCTGGCATTGGTGTCGTGGTGCAGGTCACCTGGCATTGGTGTCGTGGTGCAGGTCACCTGGCATTGGTGTCGTGATGCAGGTCACCTGGCATTGGTGTCGTGGTGCAGGTCACCTGGCATTGGTGTCATGGTGCAGGTCACCTGGCATTGGTGTCGTGGTGCAGGTCACCTGGCATTGGTGTCATGGTGCAGGTCACCTGGCATTGGTGTCATGGTGCAGGTCACCTGGCATTGGTGTCGTGGTGCAGGTCACCTGGCATCTCAAGAATTGTGGCTTTCCATCTGCCCTTTAGCCATTAATGAAGTATCTGGAATGATGGCAAGTGGTTGCAGGAAAACTTTTCACTGACTGAGTTTGAATGTCTGCATCTCTGAAGTTGTTGCAGAAAAACTTTTCACTGAGTTTGAATGTCTGCATCTCTGAAGTTGTTGCAGAAAACTTTTCACTGACTTAGTTTGAATGTCTGCATCTCTGAAGTAGTTGCAGGAAAACTTTTCACTGACTTAGTTTGAATGTCTGCATCTCTGAAGTAGTTGCAGGAAAACTTTTCACTGACTGAGTTTGAATGTCTGCATCTCTCAAATGATTGTATGATATCTTTTCACTGACTTAGTTTGAATGTCTGCATCTCTCAAGTTGCTGCAGGAAAACATTTCACTGACTTAGTTTGAAATCTGCATCTCTGAAGTGGTTGCTGGAAAAGATATTACTGATTACGTTTGAAAATCTTTATCGTGGGATTAGTCGTAGGAAAACTTTTTTCTTTATCGCTCTGAATATCTTTTCTCTGAAGTGGTCATAGGAAAGCTTTTTCTGAAGTTCTTCCCCAAAGAATAAAATGCAGTTGAGTTGCATGGGAGAGAAAATGTTTGTGTCACCATGCATAGCATTTGTGTGATATAAACATTAAAAACTCAGTATAAATTATGTAATCTTGACAGGATTAGTGACTGCTTGTCAGATATTGTATAATCTGGATCAAAACATTCAGCCTTAGCAGAGTGAAACTGAAAGTGGCAGTAACATTCATTTGAGTAGGTAGAGTATTTTATTGTCTAATTACTTTGCCAGGAGACCAGGGCATAGATGAAAAGGCTTGATTTATGTGCAGGATGATGAAACATCATGTAATGCAAGAGTGAGAAAGTGCTGGGATATCCATGGCCTTGTAGAAGTGCACCATAATAGAAGTATTGCTGACTAATGTCTTCAAATAAAAAAGTTGAGGTACATTTTTGACTCACATGCGAAGCAAAAGTGAGTCTATGTACTCACCCGTATCGTCTGGGCGTCCGGGCGTCTGGGCGTCTGGTCTGGGCGTCCGGGCGTCCGAAAACTTTAACGTTGGATTTTTCTTGGAGACTATTAAGTCTATCAATACCAATTGTGGCATGATGGTGTATGATGACAAGGCCTCAAAAAACATACATAGTGACTTGTCCTTGCTTCAAGGTCAAGGTCGCAGGGGCCATAAATGTTGTCTAAAAAACAGTCATTTTTCACATTTTCTCAATTTTCTCTGAAGTTTTTGAGATTGGATACCTGACCTATACGTGGTATATAGGGCAAAGTAAGCCCTATCTTTTGATATCAGTTTGGTTGACCTTGCTTCAAGGTCAAGGTCACAGGAGCTCTTCAAAGTTGGATTGTATATATATTTTGAAGTGACCTTGAACCTGAACTATGGAAGATAACTGTTTCAAACTTAATAATTATGTGGGGCACATGTTATACTTTCATCATGAGACACATTTGTTCACATATCATCAAGGTCAAGGTCACTTTGACCCTTATGAAATGTGACCAAAATGGGGTAGTGAACCACTAAAAGTGACCATATCTCATGGTAGAAAGTGCCAATAAGCAACATTGTGCTTCCTATGTCTTGAATTACCAGCTTTGTGTTGCATGACCTTGGATGACCTTGACCTTGGGTCAAGGTCACATGTATTTTGGTAGGAAAAATGTGTAAAGCATTTCTTAGTGTATGATGTCATTGGTAGGTTTAGTTGTTTGACCTTGACCTTGAAGGTCACCTGAAGGTCAAGGTCATATGAAGGTCAAGGTCAAGCATGTGAGTCGTATGGGCTTTGCCCTTCTTGTTAAGATAGGTTGATCTCTCATACACAATGTAAATCAGTTGATGCACATTTCTCTCTTGTTTACATTGCTGGTGTTGTGTATGTTCAACACAGTTCAAAATGCAATTATTATGAAATGTAGGTGTGATGATTCTGAAATTGAGTCGTACATGTTTTTTGAAAAGAACGAAAAAATTCATGAGTGGAAGGTAAATGTTCATATTTGTCTTTTTTCAGTTTCCCAGCTTCTTCACAGGTGGAGTCTTCAAGAAGGGAGGGCCCTCCAAGCAGCAGGTAGAAGCTGTTCTTGTGTGGTGTTGGTGTTTTCTTCTTTGCTGTGGTGTTGTGATTTGCTTCTTTGTTGTGTTGTGTTGTCATTTGTTTCTTTGTTCTGTGGGCTTTGCAGATGCTTCAGACTTGATTCTAAGTTGGAATGTTCAGACCTGGGTACCCGTACGAATTTTGCGTATTAATACGCGAGAAAAAATGGAATATGAAAATTACGCATGCCTCTGAAAAAATACGCTGAAAAAAATGCAGCTTTTGCGTATTCGTAAATGTGCAATTTCGCGCGATAAAGTCCACGCCTGGCACGCGTGGCCTGTATCCAGATCGGCGATTTATCTTTTTAACACTCGATTTATCCCCTAGCCCCAGGTTATCTTGATCGGTGAGATAAGGTACACTCGTCAGAGGATCCTAGGTTGCGCTTTGCTATATATACTGGTTTCCAGCCAAGGGAGAGAGCGGAACAGACAGTTGGAATCGTCTGAGTTTACTTTAGAGATGAATCGGGGTTAAAATAACATGCCGTTCTGGATACGGGCCCTGTTTCCGTTAAAGTTTGAGTGGCACACACAGTCTGCGTCTGTGCGAGAACGCTCACGGTCACCATGAGTAGAGTAGAGTAGATTCTTTGGCTTGCTTAGGCGTCCAGGGCCTGTCGCTGAATCTCGTGGCTCTCTGGCTGTATTTTCATTGTTCTTATGGATACTGGTCTTTTGACCAGGCTTAGTCTAGACCTACTCTTTCTCTCTCTCTCTCTCTCTCTCTCTCTCTCTCTCTCTCTCTCTCTCTCTCTCTCTCTCTGTCTGTCTGTCTGTCTGTCTCACTCTCTATCTCTCTCTATCTCTCTCTCTCTTTCTCTCTCACCTTCCCTCTATGTGTGTGTGTGTGCATGTTTGTGTGTGTGTGTGTGTGTGTATTTGTGTGTGTGTGTGTGTGTGTGTGTGTGTATGTGTGTGTGTGTATTTCTTGGTTGTTTTATCCAACATGCACTGTACTGAAAATCATAGGCTTGATCACTTCAAGTTCCTGGAGGATATATGGTAAGCAAATTTTTTTGGGAAGAGATTCCCTAGCCGTGCGGTACGGCTACCGAAATTATTTTGTAGGTAGCCGTACGGCCTCGTACGGTTACCCAGCTGCATGTTTGGATATATCAATAACATAACTCCATCCCATGTTTGACTCTCAACGGGTGGTCCCTACACCCTAACTCCAGGGCCCAACGCTGATGTGACAAAAAGTAACACGTCCGGGTTTAGGTGAAACAATGCCTTCTGTGTCCTTACCTCATCCAGGTCGCGAGATGAATGCGGAGAGTGACTGCAGGTTCCACAGGCCTAGGGCCAGTGACCACTGCACTTTTCGCAGTGTGATTGCTCCACATTGTTCGTGTTTATTTATTCGGTTATCTGCAGCACGACGGCTGCCCTGTGCTCCCAGGACTCTTTGACAGAACCCTTTCTAGCGTTCCTTTTGCCTTTCGACTGCTGCTCAAACTTTTGATTGTATGCGTTTCGGTAGCATCACCGTTTCTTCAGAAAAGAATAATTTGCGCAGTTGAATTGTGATTTTGATTGTTTAGCCGCTTGGATACGTTTGAATACTGTGTGTGTGATTAGTTGCAAACATAAACAGTGTAACAGTAACTACGGTGAAACTCCCTGGACAAGCAAAGTCAGTCAGGCGGGGTGGCGGGTGCGGCCTAGGCTGAGCGCTATTGACCACCATAAGGCAGATCGAGTGTGCGTGCGCTCAAGGGGGAGTTAACTCTTCACTTGCATTGCCTCTTAGTATGCAAACCAAAAGCGGCATTTTTGAAATTGTCGGTCCGCGCAAAAAATACGCACAGTTAAAAAAAAACACGCATATCTGAACCAGTGAGTACGCAGAGGCAAAATTTGGGATACCCAGGTCTGAATGTTGCATAACTGCACTGGAGTCATTTTTTGACTCACATGCGAAGCAAAAGTGAGTCTATGTACTCAGCCGTGTCGTCCGTCCGTCCGTCCGTCCGTCCGGGCGTATAAAACTTAAACGTTGAATTTTTCTCGGACACTATTAAGTCTATCAACACCAAATGTGGCATGATGGTTTATGATGACAAGGCCTCAAAAAACATACATAGTGACTTGACCTTGCTTCAAGGTCAAGGTCACAGGAGCCATAAATGTGGTCTCAAAAACAGTCATTTTTCACATTTTCCCAATTTTCTCCCACGTTATTGAGAATGGCGACCTTAGCTACAAGTGGTATATAGGTCAAAGCAAGCCCTATCTTTTGATACCAGTTTGGTTGACCTTGCTTCAAGGTCAAGGTCACAGGAGCTCTTCAAAGTTGGATTGTATACATATTTTGAAGTGACCTTGACCCTGAACTATGGAAGATAACTGTTTCAAACTTAATAATTATGTGGGGCACATGTTATACTTTCATCATGAGACACATTTGTTCACATATCATCAAGGTCAAGGTAACTTTGACCCTTATGAAATGTGACCAAAATGGGGTAGTGAACCACTAAAAGTGACTATATCTCATGGTAGAAAGTGCCAATAAGCACCATTGTGCTTCCTATGTCTTGAATTACCAGCTTTGTGTTGCATGACCTTGGATGACCTTGACCTTGGGTCAAGGTCACATGTATTTTGGTAGGAAAAATGTGTAAAGCATTTCTTAGTGTATGATGTCATTGGTAGGTTTAGTTGTTTGACCTTGACCTTGAAGGTCACCTGAAGGTCAGGGTCATATAAAGGTCAAGGTCAAGCATGTGAGTCGTATGGGCTTTGCCCTTCTTGTTCTCTCCTTGTTTCATGTGTTTAATTGTTCATTAGTAAGTTATTTGGGAAGAAAATAACCCATAAAGTCCCAAAGCATTTAATAAAATTTGGTGCCAGGTCAGGGTTTCACTCAAGGAACAATTGATTAAATTTTGGAGGTTATCAGTTGATTTTGGAATTGGAGCATAAAGTGTTTTTTTTTGCGAACCACAAAATTGATGGTCAAACTATTGGTGACGCTGACATGTGTGTTCCACACTCGGAGACCTCCAGCAGATGCTAAAATAAAATAAACTTCATAGTGTCAGGCCTGGGTAGCATCACATCCTGCCTGAATTAATGATGCAGACCATGGAAGAGTGGCTTCCCCTGTGCATAGTTGTGCCCTCAGAGTACTCCCGCTGTGCGTTCAGGGTAAGACTTGACCCACCGCGTCTCCCTATGCGATTCGTAAGAGGCGAATGACTAGGAACACTGTGACTTGATTTGCGTTTACTATAAACTGCTCTAGTGATTTTTATGCTTAGTGGCCTTACAAAGGTTGATAATGATAGGCCGTAAAACACCATCCATCCATCCATCCATCCATCCATCCATCCATCCATCCATCCATCCATCCCTCAGAGTAATCTCTAGTTTCTCATGCTTCCTCTTCATTACTTCTGTCTCTCTGCAAAGTTTCTTGCAGTGCTGTGGAGTTGCCTCTCCTGAGCCATCATAATAACAACTGATTAGTTTCACATGCAACAAGGCTCATTCAGTTCTCACCATCCTCTGCCTCATAATCTATTGTACTTTAAGTTTTCAGTAAAATCTGGGAGTGTGTCTTATATGTGCGTGAACACGTAGTCCAAAATTTAGACCAAGTATTCTGTCATTCCTTTTATGAACACTATAATTAAATTATTAATGTCTGGTAACATAGGGTCTGCTCGATTGTGAACGGCTGATGAGCCGGCGTGCGCCGCCGGGCGATTATTCCGCTCGATTCGAACCGGCTTACGCGCCGGGGCATTGCCGAATGCGCCGAGACATTTTGCTCGGCTCACTCGGCTCACAGAGATCCAAGATGGCGGACGACGGTGTGGCAAAGTAAGAATCCGGCAATTTTCTACTTTTGCAGCAGAAATTATGAACGAATATGTGAAGATATCTGAGTATCTTTGTAGATAGTGCTCTTGTGCATTGTTCAACGCATTCACAGGATATTATTGTTGTCGCAGTCAGACTGATGTGGATAGTACACTTGAACCAAAATACTTCAAGTAGCCCCAAAAACACATTCAGACGTTGAGTGATTTGGAGAAAAAAAATGTTGCGAGGAAAGTCTGATGTATGAACCGATCTTGTGATTTTAAGGCTTTCGTTTGACATTTTCCTAACCCATACATATACACAGGTCCATAATATATTATCCACAAGAACGTACCACGACGCAAGAAGGCAGTACATCTCATCAGTCTCATCACTGCTGCACAGCAGCTCGTCAACCGCAAAGCAAACCGCCATTTTGCTAAGCCAGAAACAATCGAGTGCAGCGCTGAGCAAGTCACGTGGCGGCGATGGGCCGCATGCGCCGCCGGCTGATTTTTGTAGGCACAATCGAGCAGACTGATACAAAAGAGAAAACCATGTCAGCAGTTGTTTAGATATTGCATTAGAATGAAAATATATATTTGTCAAAGATAATCCAACTCCTGACCATTGCTGAGTACCTGGAACCTTGTGCTTTTGTCTGTGTAGATTGAGACCTGCGGCTTTGTCATGACCTTTGTGGGGAAAGGCTATGCCACCAAGCTGACGGACCTTGAGGCCAAGCATGAAGATCTTCCTGGCAAGACAATTGTCACCAAGATTACAGGACCTGGTAGGTCATTAACCCCCACAGCTGTGTTGTCACTCCAGAGCTATTACAGTCTTTCCCCTGGCCTGCTTGTCTTCCTGTTTTGTTGCCTCTTCCAGTTCCTTGTTCTAGCTGCTTCTCCTATTCCATCCCTTCCTCCTCTTCTCCTTCTGCCCCTCCTCTAACCACTCACTTCCTGCCTTCCCATCCCATCTCAAACCACCTCACTTGCTTTTCTTGCTATTTGGGGATCTTTGACCTTGTCATTTTCTTTTATTTTGTTCCTGCACCTTTTTTTCTCTCTTGATCTTTCCAGACGAGTGTTTAAGACCAGTGCAAGCAGGTTTGATGATCACATCTGCATTGATCATAATAGAGTAGCAGCTCGAGAAAGCGTTTCATTCCCACTTGTGAGGGTAGTGAAAATGAAGCGTGATTGACTGTAGTTGAGTCTTCAAAAGCAACGGTATATAACCCAGTGCAGGGTTGTAAAGCTCTTTTAATGGAGTTTTTCAACCTTTGTTATAGCAGACGTCTTGTCTTTTTTTAATCATTGTTGTTCAGGATTTAGGTTCTGCAGAAAATCAATTAACTCTTTATGGGAAATGAACCCCTTCCTTACTGAGGGTGCCAGAAAGAAAATGCAAATGCTCCCAAGGATTGTCAAAACTAAACAAAATATGTACAAATACATGCTCTACGTGATATTCTTTATAAGTTGACAAGTATTTATTCATCTGTGGAAGATGGAGGCTGCACAGCTGAGACTTACAGCTGAGAATACCTATGTATATGCATGGATGAATGTGAATGAGCAGACCCTGTCATGATGCCCTTTGGCAGCCTCAATGGCTGCTTGGGGTCACCTCAGGTGTAGCTACTGAAGCAGGCCCCAAAAGCCCAGTAGCCAGAGGTTCCAGCTGATGGGGAGGGGTGGTGGTGTGGGGAGGAGGGCAATCGGCAGCTCCGGCCATGTGTTTCCCTGGGCATGTCTCCCATCATGAAGGGCTACTTGATAAGCAGTTGGAGTCCAGTGCATGAATGAAAAGTGATATATTAACTCATTGCTTATGCAGGGATAGCATTAGGAACTTTACCTGTGTACGCAGTGTTTTTGCAAGTTTTCAAAAAAATCACACAAAGTCCAAATTTAGAATAACTGTTTAATGGTTGGTACCACAAGAAAGATAATCATTTGCACTTTCTAGCTGAAGTGCTGGATAGTTACAATATGCAGTAAGAAAATTGGGGAAATTTGTTTTTTAACACCAGGTACATGCAATTTTGATTTTTTTTTTTTTTACACCTAATGTATTGTAATATTAGTCAAGAGATAAATTTTGCACAACAGTTCTGAAATCAGTATTTCCACATCAAACTATATTGATGAATGATTGACTACAGGATAAAAAAATGCTTGAAAATTAATTTTTTTAGCAAGTCAGAGAGGGGAAATCAGAAAATATACATTTACTCACTGCAATCTGTCTCTGTTTGAATAGAAGAAAAGTCTCAAATGACCTGAGAGAAAGAAGGCACCCTACTCAGCATAGTCCTCTTTTGTGTGGTACAGTTCATTGGAGGAGTAGAGAAGGTTTTCGGAAGGTTTTCGGCATCCTCTGCATCCGAATCGATATCTGTGTCTGCTGTAAAAACCGTTTCTATCTCTTCCTCTCTTTCTGACGCGACGGCGACGAAGTCAATTCGTCTTCGCTTTCAGCCACGAAATCGATTCGTCTTCGCTGTCAGCCACCGCTTCATTCTCGTTGACTGGGACTATTTCCGCATCAGAATCATAAAGATCTTCTTCAGAAGTCCAGTATCCACCTAGATCTTCAATATCAGACCCTTCTTCCATCCACACTTCTAATACTTCATCATTTTCATCACCGCTCGATCACCTTCGAACACGCGACGCCATGTCGACAAGCGCATTAACCCGACGTAGGGTGAGCGTAGCTTCTACTACATCTAGCTTTCTCACGGGGACTATACTAAAGAAAAGGTAACTCCAGCGAACACACACTGGACAGAGAATAAAGAGCTGTATGATTTACTTCCCTTGAAACAGACACGGAGATAGGAAAAATTCATTACGGCGACTGCAACACGTACTTGCGCTACATAGCCAATGGGTGTTGGCGTAATCGCAACACGTCCTTGCGCTGCGTAAGCAATGGGTTAAGCCACTATCTTTGCCGTTTTTTCTGTTCTCTGTCCCTTCTTCCAAATTCATAATCATCTCTTTCTGCTTCTCTCTTCATGTTTCTTCTCTAGCTTCTCTTTCTGCTTCTTTTTCTCTCCTGCATCTGCTCTTCTTGCCCTTGGCTCTCTTTCTCCTGCTCCAACTCTGGCTGTTGCTACAGCACCTTTTCCCATGCCTCCGTGTCCTGGTGTGCTGCTGACTGTGCTGTGGTGCATTTGCAGAGGCCGGCTACGTGACCACCCCCATCTGCATGGTGCAGGCTGCTGCCACTCTGCTGAAGGAGCAGAGCAAGCTGCCTCCACAGTGAGTGCTTTTGTATGGTGTGTGTGTGTGTGTGTGTGTGTGTGTGTGTGTGTGTGTTAGCATGCTTGTATGCAGTTGCTATAGTCTTCTGTAGCTATTGTGAAAGTTGAGAAGTTTGAGTCAGATAACCAAATGGCACTGGATAGAAGTTATTCTAAAGTGGAAGTTAAATTTATGTGACTCAAAAGGGACATAATTCATGAATGTTGAGCATAAGTTTTGCTGCATGCTGATGGAACTGTTTAGCTAACTTAAATGACTCTTTATTCACTGATTTTGTGCACTGGCTTTTTCTTTTTTTTCTTCCCCGCCACACACTTGCACACTTGCACACACACACACACTTGCACACACACACGCACACGCACACACACACACACACACACACACACACACACACACACACACACACACACACACTCACACACACACACACATGCATTCTCACATACAATTGTTTTCTGCTTTGAATACAATTTTCTCAAGAATTCTGAAAACTAGCTCTGAGTGACACGGCTTTTGTGTATGGTTTCTGCAGTTTCTATTCTCAGCATTGATGCTTGGGGTCAGTCTTGCTGTTCTTGCTCTGCAGGGGTGGAGTGTACACACCTGGCATGGCCTTTGCCGGCACAAACCTCATCCAGCGCCTGAATGAGAACAACGTCAAGTTCCAGGTGGTGACTGCAGTACAGTAAGCAGAGCTGGCTGGCTGTGGCAGACCTGCACTTGGACCTCTGGCCTATCTATAATCTGGTCTGCATTGTCTCCACTTTGCCTGGCTCATGGACCTCCAGACAGGCTCGTCTCAGGCCTTGAGTGTGGCTTTAAATGCCTGCAGGCTGCATTGGGGCTTGTTGCCTGAGCTCAGGCCTGTTGTCTGCACCATGGGAGGGGGGGCTACTTCTATGGTTCTGTCCTGGCAGGAGGTAAGGCTATGCAGGGACCAGTTGTCTGCTTGAGTAATGCAGGCTGTGGGGGGCTCTGTAACCTGCCTCTGGTTCTGTCTCCAGTGTGCAGACAACAGATTACAGCTTGCTGATAGCAGTGTTCTGTGCTGAGTTACAGCAGTCCTGACAGATGGATGGACTTTGTGTGCTTCCAGCATGGCCTTTTGCTTGCATGTCTTGGTTCCTCTGATGTCTGTGATTTCTTTTCTTGACATTCTGTTCAGCATATTATTTTGGGAAATGTATTTATTTCTACATATATTGAGGTGGTGCATTGTTTTTTACCACTTTTTTTTCGTTTGCTTTCTTTTCATATCATCAAGTTCATACATGATACATGACTATCTTTTTTGTGGTTGTGCATTTTCCTTTGGGATCAAAATAAAAAAGAAATGGACCATGAGTTTCCCATTAGGACTGTTCTTGGTGCATGCTTTTGCAGGTGATCTATGCTCTGGTTGCAAAGGAAAATTAAGGGTTTTGAAATTTACTTTGGTAGGGATTTATGTACATGAAGACAAAGTATGTATGCTTACAACTAATCTTTATTCGGGCATAGTGGTTTCCTTGTATGCCAAATATCCGCAGTTGTCTGGTTAGCCCAGTTAGTACTGACACAATGAATTTGCCTTTTTTGACTGCCTGTTTTTTTTTTCTCTGTTAAACTTTCTTGTTAATTTTTTGCTCGAGATTATTTGCTCATGCTAAGTTTGTTTCTCATAAGCATAATTAACACTTTTGCGTAGTCAATCTGCTTTTTGCCATGTATATGTATTGAAGCATTTAGTTGCTGTCAAGCATTTTTGTTGTTATTTGTATGATATACCCATTGCAGTGTAGTACTGACACTTGTGAGAAGTTAGCTTCCACATTGTGGATGTGGATAGAGGTGCTGTGATTTGCTTCCGTTACGCTTGAGACAGAAGCTTGACTCTTGCACTGATGCAATCGAGTAGTGCAGATTATCTTTCGAGAGGAAAAAATATTGTTCTCCAAAGAACGAAAAAAGATGCTTTCTCAGAGATGTGAATGAAGAAATTTCAATTAACTTGATTCTTTAGAGATTTATATGAAATGTTTATCAATATATATTATTCAAAGAGTCTCTCCCATTTCATGCATATCAGCATATTTCAATTTTTATGTGATATCTATGATAAGCATGTGATAACAAAATTGCTTGCCACACCATCGTATTCATTAAATATCTAGCACGGCAATAGCATTATGTGACATATTACATTATTAGTGATACTGTAAGTGCACTTACGTGGGCTTGGCATTTGAAAATTGCTTATGTCAATGTATTCCAGCATACAGGATATATTGAATAAATATTCCTCATCTACTGTGTAAAATGGATTCCATATTTTCACTTTTATCTTATTGTTGCATTGCCATAGAAAACACAGTTGTGCAGAATTCGAGCTGCATGAAAACACTTTTTTATGTTTAAATAATTTTTTGTTTGTTGGTTTGGATTGGTTTGGTTTGGCTTGTTTGATTTCATTTTTTTTCTTTAAATTATTTTTAATATTAATTTAATTTATTTTAATTTAATTAATTTTTTCCCCACACAGCACTGAAGTCTGTTTCTATCTAAGGATGAAAACAACTGCCACTTCTGAAGGCCTGAAATGCAGTCAAGGAGGAGCATTAACCCTCATATAAAGATGAAACTGAAGTAACCAATGTTTGATATCCCTAATTCAAACTTTTACAACTGTAATTTGCACATAAACTTTTTATTTTTGTATAGATTTACTGTAAAATACATCTACAGTTTTTAGGATCAATCATTTTTCTGGGGGCTGGTCATGTAACTATCTTGTTATCAGAAATGTGCTCCTATAAGTGAAGCCTTCTGTGAAGGTAAAAGGTAAAAAAATGTGAAGGCCATGCACACGGATAGGCCTACCACAACAGTCATCTCAAAGCACTTGAGCTCTGTGCTCCCATCCCAATGACACAGGTGTGACAGACCACTCGTCATGGTAGTAGATGCAGAGTTTTGACTCGTGAGAATCAAAGCTGAAAGAATAGCAACTGGCATCTGTAATCAAGGATGTACTGGTCTCATTTACAAGAACTTTATAGAACAGTGGATTGGGTTAAAGCTTTTCAACACAACATGTAGCGAATGTTAACATGCCATAACCTTCCTCTGAAACTCGATTGTTGTATATGTTACAGTCAAATCCGGAAATCAGGCATTCTCCGAGAATGCCTGAAAGTTTAGGCATTCACGGTAAATCCCTGGTTTGATCAGGCAATTCCGGTAATGCCTGAAAATGTTCAGGCATTATCGGTGATTGACTGAAATAGGCTGTCAGGCATTATCGGAGAATGCCTACCGCTCACAATCTGAGTTTTGAATGGCTGGGGTCGTAATTGGTTTCACGCCTCTTTTGTACTCTCTCTCTCTCTCTCTCTCTCTCTCTCTCTCTCTCTCTCTCTCTCTCTCTCTCTCTCTCTCTCTCTCTCTCTCTCTCTCTCTCTCTCTCTCTCTCTCTCTCTCTTAATTTTAAGGCATTCAATTAAAGAACATAATGATGAAATCAGTTTAATTTATTAATTCCAACAACTACAATGTACATTAAAACAGAACTTTCTGTCAACAATTCATTTGTTTCCACAAGTCAAGGATTGGTGACACCGACTGTTGCACTCCAGGCATTCAATTAAAGAACATAATGATGAAATCAGTTAAATTTATTAATTCTAACAACTACAATGTACATTAAAACAGATCTTTCTGTCAACAATTCATTTGTTTCCACAAGTCAAGGTATGGTGACACCGACTGTTGCACTTCAGGCATGCAATTAAAGAACATAATGATGAAATCAGTTAAATTTATTAATTCTAACAACTACAGTGTACATTAAAACAGATCTTTCTGTCAATAATTCATTTGTTTCCACAAAGATGTCCATCAACTGAGTTGCTACCTCACAAGCTCTTTTTGAGGTCAGGGGTCGCAACACAACGAATTTTGTAAGATGGTCTTGATAAACCATTATCCACTTGTATTGACCATCATGTATCGACTGAAAGTCAATCAGGTCAACTTGACACCTGGATGAAAAATCACTTGAAAGGATGGGTTTCACAACAACTCCTTTTGTTTTCTGTCGTTTTGTCTTCTCTTGGCATACCTTGCAGAAAGACTTGAAAAGTTCTACGCTTTCTCTGTGCACATTTGCAAATTTCTGTTCAAGTTCCTTTAGAACTCTGTCTCTTCCACCGTGTCCTGTGGCAA
>JAWQFJ010002231.1:0-12500 GCA_034096865.1 Theodoxus fluviatilis
TTAATAGTCCACACAAGAAGGCTTTCCATTCTGTTCTTGCTACAGCTTCAAGTCAACTTGGCTTGTGTCCCATCAGCATGAACACTGGCCAGGACACCAAGAACTTTGAGTCCCTGTCACCGTCTAGGCCAGAGGAGAGAATAGCTTTCAGTCTGAAATAGACACAAATACAGACAATAATGACTGAGGTAGTGACGTATATATAACAACTATTGGATATGATATATGATGGTATATGATAGGCATGATAGGTATCTGGGGTTCACCATCAGTAACGATCTCTCCCTAGATATATATAGGGATTAGCAACCGCATTAGAAAGACAGCGTCAACCCCGGCAACACTCACCAAACACATACATTTAGGGGAAAGTATAAGCTTACAGTGGACCAAGATGAGTGTCTACATGGCGTGCATCATCAATGCATTGCTGCATGGAAGCAGTCATGGACAACACATACCAAGCAAGAAGAAAAAAAAAAACCTCCACAGTTTCCATAAGCAATGCTTGCGGCGGATCTTTGGGATCCACTGGTCAGACAAGGTTCTAACTCAAAGGTCCTTGCACCCACAGACCTTCCAAGCAAGTACACTCTACTTAAGGTCATGGACAACACATACCAAGCAAGAAGAAAAAAAAAAACCTCCACAGTTTCCATAAGCAATGCTTGCGGCGGATCTTTGGGATCCACTGGTCAGACAAGGTTCTAACTCAAAGGTCCTTTCACCCACAGACCTTCCAAGCAAGTACACTCTACTTAAGGTAAAGTAGCTTTTGATGGCAGAGGCACGTCCATCAAGCTGTAGAATCCCAAAGGATATCCTCAATGGCAAACTGAAAACAAGCAGGAGGTCAGCTGGTCATCCACAACTGTGACAGGACGTGTGCAAAAGGGACCTGAAGACACTTGGTGTCAGCATCTCCAGCTGGGAGGACGTTGCCAGGGTCTGCACCAGCTGGGAAGGAGAGCTCCGGAACAGACTAAGGGAGGGAAATATGAGATTCCAGATCCTGGAGGTGGAGAGATGCACTCAAGGGATGGACAAGATGTATATACCGGAATGACACCAACACCTTTAAGTGCAATTGTTGTAACAAAGACTGCCACTCCATGATTGGATGACATAGTTTCCAGCAGAAGCTGCAAATGAGTAAAAATCCCAGGGCCAGGATCCAAAGTTGGACCATGCTGGTAAACACCAGAGACATCTCTAACGAACCAAAATGTGGTTGGACACGACTGACAGTGACCTTCCACATGTGATACATTTACAATGAAGGAATGGAGGGAGGGAGGGAGGGAGGGAGGGAGGGAGGGAGAGAGGGAGGGAGGGAAGGAGGGAGGAAAGGAGGAAAGGAGGGAGGAAAGGAGGAAAGGAGGGAGGAAAGGAGGAAAAAAGAAGGAGGAAAGGAGGGAGGGAGGGAAGGAGGAAGGGAGGGAGCGAAGGAGGAAAGGAGAAAGAAAAGGAGGAAAGGAGGGAGGGAAGGAGGAGGGAGGGAAGGAGGAGGGGGGGGAGGGAGGAAGGGAGGGAGGGAGAGAGTGAGGGAGGGAGGGAGGGATGGATGGAGGAATGGAGGGATAGAGGGATGGAGGGATGGATGGAGGAGAGAGGGAGGGAGGGAGGGAAGGAAGAAGAGAGGGAGGGAGGGAGAGAGGGAGGGAGGGAGGAGGGAGGGAGGAGGGAGGGAGAGAGAGAGGGAGGGAGGAGGGAGGGAGGGAGGGAGGGAGGGAGGGAGGGAGGGAGGGAGGGAGGGAGGGAGGGAAGGAGGTAGGGAGGGAAGAAGGGAAGGAGGGAGGAAGGGAGGGAGGGAGGAAAGGAGGGAGGGAGGAAAGGAGGAAGGGAGGAAAGGAGGGAGGGAGGGAGAGAGTAACAGCAGCAGCAACAACACAGGCAATAACAACAATCTTAATGCCTATGTCAACTGTTTCAGGTTTATCTTATTGCACTGTAATATATCATCCTACAAATCAAACAAGAAATTAACTTTGTCAAAATATGAAAAACATATTACAGATCTCAATGGAATAGTATGCTTGTTTAATTATGTCATGTATTCCTACCAAAGTGTAAAGCAAAGTAGTTATGTTTCACAGGAATCACAAAACATACTTGATTTAATGTTCTTCAAAAGCATATCACTTTTGTAAAACCACATTCTGCTCTTTCTTTTGAATGCCAAAAATGCAAAACCCTGTAGACTTCATCCCTACCTGTCAAAATACATAAGTACACACACACACACACACACACACACACACACACACACACACACACACACACACACAGACAGACAGACACACACACACACACAGACAGACACACACACACACACACACACACACACACACACAGACAGACACACACACACACACAGACAGACACACACACACACACAGACAGACACACACAGACAGACACACACACACACAGACACACACACACAGACAGACACACACACACACAGACAGACACACACACACACACACACACACACACACACACCAGACAGACACACACACACACACACACACACACACACACACAGACAGACACACACACACACACACACACACACACACACACACAGACAGACACACACACACACAGACAGACAGACACACACACACACACAGACAGACACACACACACACACACACACACACACACACACACACACACACACACACACACACACACACACACACACACACACACACACACACACACACACACACACACACACACACACACACACACACACACAGACAGACACACACACACACACACACACAGAGACAGACACACACACACACACACAGACACACACACACACACACACACACACACACACACACACACACACACACACACACACACACACAGACACACACACACACACACACACACACACACACACACACACACACACAGACAGACAGACACACACACACACACACACACAGACAGACACACACACACACACAGACAGACACACACACACACACACACACACACACACACACACAGACACACACACACACACACACACACACACAGACAGACACACACACACACACACACACACACACACACACACACACACACACACACACACACACACAGACAGACACACACACACACAGACAGACACACACACACACAGACAGACACACACACACACACACACACACACACACACACACTTAGGCAGGCATGATGCAGAGAGTTCAAGGTGCAGTAACTGCTATGTTCACCTGGCCCGGACATTCTCTAGCTCTCGAGACTGTGGGTATGCCTTGAGGTAGGCCTGCCAGCTGGACCAGGTGCTGAGGAATCCCACAAAGTCGTCCACAGTCATCCACTTCCTGATGGCCATGCTGTCATCCCTGGGAATTAGAAAGAAGAAATTATAAAGAAATATAAAAAGGGAAGACATCTTTGATTAATTCACACATCAGTCTGCGATGACAACCATCTAGCTGTCTTTTATTCTTTCCATCTAGTCATCCACCTGTCAATATTTCCATCAATATGTCCATCCTTCCATCCATTCATCTTCCTATTCATCAGTTCATCCATGACCATCTGCCTACCCTTCTAATTTTCTGGATATTTATGCAGTTGAGCGTCTTTCATCCTTTCCAGCCAGCCAGCCAGCCAGCCAGCCAGCCAGCCAGTCAGCCAGCCAGACATTCATTCATGCCTTCCACCCTCCCTCCGTCCGTCTATTCATTAATGTATGCACTCACCCATCCAGCCATCTATCCATCTCGTCATCAACCAAAGCATTCAGCCAGAATCACCCAGAAAGACGAACCTCCTCCACGCAGGGAAGGGGAGAGAGAAAGACTGGTAGCCCTCCTCCACGAAGCGCCTGTGCGAATCCCAGTAGCCATCCAGTGTCTCGTAGTAAAGCTGCAAGTAAACACGGTGCTACTCAAAGTATACAGCGTACATTCAGCAGTGAGCGGATTGAATGAAGGCCCTCCCATTTCAAGAACTGTCATTACTGATTTAATTGCAATACAGATCGAGGCTCTGTAGAAAAAAGTGTAAGAGAAAAATGAGAAACGTCACACACAGCTATACACAGCGACGACACCAACACTTGCATCAAGACAATTTTCCACCTGTCTGACCGTACAGTGACTAGAATCATGGTTGCTCGTCATCTGCATCAAATAAATCTAGTGAATGTCATGGTTCTGACGACAACTGCCAAGCACTTTGAGAGGTGGCACCGTATGCCCCTTCACGAGATGTAATGAAGCCACGCATATCTGCAACAGCCTGCAGGGCCGGCCCAAATGAGTTGTGGGGGGGTGGGGGGTGGGGGGTGGGTTCCTTTTTGGTTGGGGGGGACAAATCAGCGAAGTGGCGAAGCCACGAGCGCGTGCCTGCGAAGCAGGCGCGCAAACTAGGGGGGTCCGGGGGCATGCCCCCCCGGAAAATTTATGAAAAACGGTTAAAATCTGTGCAATCTGGTGCATTCTGGGCCTTGTTTCGAGGGGTAAGAGCAGCATTGTTTTTGGAGAAACACACAAAAAATATAATTTAAAAAACCCTCAAACCAAGGTACATGCTTTTTCTAGGGGGGGGGGGTGTTCCGGAACCCCTGGAACCCCCCCCCCCCCCCCCCCCCCCCCCCCCCCCCCCCCCCCACCCCCCCCCCCCCTGGGTCCGGCCCTGGCCTGGGGACTTTGAAAAATTCCTCCCATGGTTCCTGAGCTATTAAAAATGCCGCGTTCTGCTCGATAGCAGACCAATAAACTGACCGAGAGTATTATTTTGTGAAGCACAGAAATCTTGTCAGTTTACGGAACAGCATGCACAATTTCCCACTCATAAACTTAGTAAACAAAGATCTTAAAAAGCTAATGTTGTCGCAGTCCCCAGCGTTGCGAACGACAACTCTTCACAATTACCTCCCTTTACCACAAACACTTGCTAAGCATTGTCTGCCTAACCTTGTCAACGACCTCCTGAACCGCCTGATTGTCAAACTTGTTGTTGTTGTACCCGTAAGCCACGAGAGCGCCGCCTGGCCTCAAGATACGGGTTACTTCGGCGAAGAACGCAGGTTGATCTGTCCAGTGCAGGGCCTGAGCGATCGTGACGAGGTCGACAGAGTTTTCGGAGAGAAATCCAAGAGCTTCAGCCTTTCCAACACGGAACTCCACATTGGGGATATCCTTTGGGGAAGTTTTGATTTGAGACTCGCTGACATCGACGCCTATAACACGTTTGAAGTACTTTGCCAGCGGAGTTGTGCTTTGGCCTGAGCCGCAACCAACGTCGACCGCAAGATCAGTAGCTGCTGCTTTCTCTCTGCAAAACTCGATGATTCGGTTGAAAACATCTGCCCCATAATGCGGACGAAAGCGAGCATAGGCTTCAGCGTGTTGCGCTCCTTCAAACAAGCGCTTGCTCATGGCGGTAATGAACACAATCCTCATGTGTTATCAGGTAGAACTCGTGACGGGTAAAAGGTAGATAGATACATGTATTTATGCTCTGTTATGGGAGGTAACTCTACGGTACTCGGGCTTTGCGGTACAGGTCGCGCTTGCGCACACGTTTGCAACAAGTGGGGGGTATTTGTAAGCGGAATACACAGCAATATTGGGTACTCACCGTTGATTCGCACTTTTATTTGCTCTTTTGATTACTTCTGTCTGATAAATTCTCTTTTGTTAAATCGATTATATGACGGCGATCCGCGCTTCACAACAACATGGCACTGATAGGCCCTAAACGTGTACTGTATTGCGAGCGAATTGCATAACACTTTTAACAGAACACGACATAATACACCACTTCCGAAACATTATTTTCGATACATTCTTGAGTATCCAATCATGGAGCAATTCTTTCATTTTTTCGCTTGGATGATATGACCGAAAGGCCCTCCAAATGATGTTACACATGAACAATGTGAAAATGCCTATCTTTCTCCACAGCATGCTGAAAATTGTATCCACTGTAATAATGATAATTTACCGTTGTATACACTGAAGATATCTATAAAATGGGTTGATAAATATTTGTCCAATTCGCATATAGCAAAATACACACACATACATGCACACACACACACACACATACACACACACACACACACACACACACACACACACACACACACACACACACACACACACACACACACACGGGTACACACGCGCGCGCGCCTGTGAATGCCACAACAAGGGCTGTTGCTTCTTATGCGCTTTGTCGCAATCTCTAACTGTTGCATCTACTTTGAAAATAATACGTGCTCTTTCTCTCTGTCTGCCCGTCTGTGTGTCTATCTGTGTGTGTGTGTGTGTGTGTGTGTGTGTGTGTGTGTGTGTGTGTGTGTGTGTGTGTGTGTGTCTATCTGTGTGTGTGCGTGTGTCTGTGTCTGTCTATCTGTGTGTGTGTGTGTGTGTTGGCGTGTGTCTGCCTGTGTGTCTATCTGTGTGTGTGTGTGTGTGTGTGTGTACGCGCGCGCGCGCGCGCGCGCGCGTGTGTGCGTGTGTGTGAGTGTGTCTGTGTGTCTGGGTATGTGTGTATGTGTGTGTGTGTCTGTCTGTGTGTGTGTGTGTGTGTGTGTGTGTGTGTGTATGTGTGTGTGTGTGGGTGTGTGTGTGTCGGTGTGTGTGTGTGTGTGTGTGTGTGTGTGTGTGTGTGTCTGTCCGTCTGTCTGCGTGCCTGTCTGTCTGTCTGTCTGTCTGTCTGTCTGTCTGTCTGTCTGTCTGTGTGTCTAGTCTGTCTGTCTGTCTGTCTGTCTGTCTGTCCGTCTGCCTATCTGTCTGCCCCCCCCCCCCCCCCCCCCTTCTCTCTCTCTTTCTTTCTCTCTCTCTCTTTGGAAAAGGTCGGAAGCCTACAAATATACCGTTCGTTCTCTCTCTCTCTCTCTCTCTCTCTCTCTCTCTCTCTCTCTCTCTCTCTCTCTCTCTCTCTCTCTCTCTCTCTCTCTCTCTCAACTCCTAACCACGACCAACGCACAGCGTCATGACGTAGTGAGGTCAGGCGGTTGCTGTCCGACACATCAAACCGCCGACAGCAACTCCCGAGCCTGCAGGATCCACAAGCTCCTCGTCTCGTCCTGGCGTGCAGCAAAGACGACAGCAGCCCTGGCGTGCGAGACGAAAGTGATGAAGACTTTTCCGTGTTGATGGTAACGTCACATTGTCACGAACTATGAACAAACACGTGTCATTATGCGCGCCCTGCATGACTTGCTAAAGTCTTGATATCAGTATCGGTATCGGTACTGTTGATTTAATTTATTTTGCTGTTCTCCCCCCTGTAATGGGTCCGGGGCCCACACAATACATTTTTCGTTCTCTCTCTCTCTATCTCTCTCTCTCTCTCTCTCTCTCTCTCTCTCTCTCTCTCTCTCTCTCTCTCTCTCTCTCTCTCGTGCTCGTGTAAAGAAACAGTCGACGTAACGATACTCTCGGAAGACTCGTCAACTCAGTGGTGTTCATTTTTGTACGTGAGAAAGTTAATTAAGATGTTTATGGCACATTAATCTTCGTGTATCCCCCATCTGAAACGCGGACGTGGATAATTGGAAGTTAACTTTGGGGCATTCAGCGGGGTTGTGGTTGAATGATACTGGAAAAAAAGTTCACGAATGAGAGTGCTCCAAGGCCAAGAAGTAAACTGCGACGCGAGTGCTGCAACACATGAAAAGTCACACCATAAAAGCAAATCTTTTACATTAACGTTTAAACGATAATGACAGGTCATTGATGGTTTGCACCACGAACGAGATCGACGAGAAATTCAATCGTTTATGCCCCTTTGCCATGGCACATTTTGAAACGAAGCATAAATAAAATCACACGCAATTTCATGTGATTTACTCTTTGGCCAAAAAGACTTGTCTACCGACATGATACAAGTATTGTCCATTCTGCATGTTCTTCGAAATGTAAGATTACATTTTGGCTTTGACTTTCTATAGTTTTTTTCTATCTCTGCTCTCTACCCTCATTTCTTTATCATGTGGGTTGGGGGTAAGAATAGACCCACCACGCCTCCCTATGCGATCCATGAAATGAGAATAACCAGAGAAATCGCGAATCGACTTCCTCTTACTTTAACCAGCTCTAGTGATGTTGTGATCCATGGCCTTACATAGCGCACAGAGGCTGAGAGGTCGTAATATGCCGTTCATGCATCCGTTCGTCCCCTCCTTTCTTTACCGTTGCTGTCATCCTCATCAATGAAGGCCAGGCGCCTTTGAGGACACGGAAAAGGAGTTACAATCGTACAGGTGTATATTTATAGTACATGGCGCATGGGTATGTGGATGTGGTGGTGATGGGTTGGGAGGTGGGGGGACGGGGGGAAAATGACAGGAGCTGTAATTGAGCAAAAAGAGGGAAGGGTGGTGATGGTAGTGGTACTCGTGGTAGGGGTATTGGTGGTGGTAATGTTGGCGGTGATAATGATAGTGGTGATAGTGGTGGGGCAGAAGGAGATGCTGTTAGCCCGAGAACATCCAGAATATGTCTACATGCTTGAACATCTCTCATATGTCATAGTCCTGTTTAGCAGACGTGCAACTGCACACATCTGTGAGACTTTCAACACTGCTGGAGAGCTCTTTACACACAGGTGAATGCATCTGTGCATACACCAGCCTTCCCGGACACCGGCTGACACTATCACTACCAGTTGATCATGCCATGCTTATTTAGATTTGCCTGCAATAGGAGTTGTTGGAATCCTTTGGGGTTTAAAAAAAGGTTTACGCACGCACACACACACACACATACACACACATACACACACACACACACACACACACACACACACAGACACACACACACACACACACACACAGACACACACACACACACACACACACACACACACACACACACACACACACACACACACACACAGACACACACACACACACACACACACACACACACACACATAGACACACACACACACACACACACACACACACACACACACACGCACGCACGCACGCACGCACACACACACACACACACACACACACACACACACACATACACACACACACACACACACACACACACACACACACACACACACACACACACACACACACACACACACACACACACACATACACACATAGACACATACACACATAGACACACACACACACACATAGACACACACACACACTCCTCTCTTTTGCTTTCCCTCCCCTGGATACTGTTTTAACTCATACTTTGGAGACTGAATAACGTTTTAAGAAGTTTACACTTGCGGGACGTCATACTATTTGTACACATTTCTCAGAGGAAGCGTGACTGTCTCAACATAAAACAATATATATATGTTCTCACCGAACAAGAGCCTTTGCTGACAAGTCAGTTTTATTCGCGGGCAGGGCCTGAGATTCCTTACGTCGAAATTGCGAAAAGCAAACACCAGTTGGCGAGTTCTTAGCCCGACTGGAATTTCATACACATATGACAGTAATGTATGTCAGGGACAAGATAAGATTTGCCACGTTCCGCTCCCTGACCTGGGCATGACATGATAGGGACTGCAGCACTTGTCTGGAAAAGACCCAAATCCGCTGTGCCGCCTTCCCGCTGATTGTCAACGGCGTTGTCTGTCTGAGATTGAGGCACTCCACGAGCCTCGATTGTAAGAGCGTCGCACTGGTTGAAGCAGATACGACAGCTACTTTAGGCCTCGATTAGTTGTGAGATCAGACAAACTTTGTGATACTTTTCCTTGTGCGGCTCACTGCGCGCGCCCCAAACAGGCGGGGAGTTTGCACAAACGCAAGGTTTCTTCGAGAATGCTCCTCGTCGTGGCAATCTTTGTGTGTTTGGGTAAGTAGTCAGTCCAGTAATACCTTCGATAGATTGATAACGAAGTCTTTAATTAGGGGCATTTACAGATAAAGCTCTGTTTAGAATTTGCCTTTTATCGTTTTCTGCAAGATAAGTACCTACTTCAGCCAGGAAGAGCAGTTAAATACATAACCTTTTCTCATTTATGCTTGTCAGGCGGCTGGCATGAACATCTATTGAAAAGTACTGGTAGGGATTTCTGTGCAACTTGGTCTTGTGATTACAAAGCGATTGAATTGGCTCAGGTTAAAAAAATCAGAAGCAAACCTCGTGAGGGCAAAGATAATGCACCATTCACCTTTGATAAGCTACAGGCCAGCATTGGGTTGGGACGCTTGCCCGGGGGAAGGCCGTCTGTTGGACGGAATCCTTTCCTGAGGCCCTCAGACGGTGCTCCTCGCAAAAAGACTTTTAACGACAGCTCAAGACACATATCTTCAAAAAACATTTTAGACCTCCATTGTGTACCACGAGTTATTTTCATTCCGAAACAGCGCAATACAAACAGTTGTTGTTGCTGTTGTTGTTGCTGTTGATGATGATGATGATGATGATGATGATGATGATGATGATGATGATGATGATGATGATAATGATGATGGCCTATCCGTCTTTGTAGGTTATGCACGACCATTGACTACACCATCTCTGGCATAGGTTGAAGTACGAACAATTCAGATGTGCATATCCGTTATCATTGGTCTTTTGAAAATCGTCTAGGGAGACACCATGAGTCTATCCTTATCCCAAACCGACAGCGGGAGTCTGTGGGAGTACGGCGGTGCTGATGCCTGGAAATGCAAGGCCTGTAGTTTGTCCTCAGGCACTAAAGGAGAAGTGAGTCGGGGGTCAGCTAGTGACCTGATAACAATATGCAACGCGCTTTTAGACCCATCCGAGGGTGAAAAATTGCAATATGTGAAAGCAGTACTCTTACTCATAGCTGAAAAGGAGCAGACTGAATAAATAAGCATTGTCCGCCAAACTCTTACTACAAATGTATAAAAACAAACGATGGTTATGCAAAGAATCATATAGCTCGTTATCAGCCTCGAGTAACTCGCATCTCTTTAGCGGATTCCCTGATGACACTAACTTATCCTCTTGTCCCTGGAATACATCTGAACGATGAGTCCAGCATTGTCTACAGGCGATATCGATCACTTATAAAATAGACAGCTACATTGACAATAGCAATTACTGCAGGAGGCAAATTTACGCTGTAAGGTAAAGGCAAAGGTGCGGTTTTAAATAGCGACTTGTCACCCATTCCTGCGGTTCACATCGCTTTACATTTTACCTCTCGATCATGTGTCACAATCAATCTTTTACTGTCACCTGAAGACAAACACAGTGACAGGCAGATAGGTCGCACAAGTCAGCACCATCTCCGCTTCCTGGCTCACGGCCGCATCAAGGGTTTATCACTTTAAGGCGCCTATACACGTACCGGTTTTCAAGCCGATTTAGGTCCCGATCCGGTCTGACTGTGCGTGTAAAAATCGGGTTGACAGCCACACGCAACGATTACACCGAGACCGCGCACTCAAGCGATTTTCATTTACGCGAAGCGAGGTCAGAATTTGGAGTTACGTCCCTTTGCCGAACTATGGCAACGACGCTTCGACGTGTAGCTCTATGTGTGTGACCTGCATTCGATTTGTAAAATATAGCTTTCAAGACCTATTGATGCATTCAACATACAGCTTTGATAAATTAATGCTGTTCATGGCTTACATTTTCTTTGGATGGGTTTCCATTATCCCCAAAAATCAGCGTTTTCTGTGCGAACATGCACACAACGAAAGCCGCTGACAGATGCTTTCGCGTGAAGGTGCATTGACCCGCATTTCCAATTTTACAATGTAGTAGCTTTCACGACCTATTGATGCATTCAACATACAGCTTTGATAAATTTATGCTGTTCATGGCTTACATTTTCTTTGGATGGGGTTGTAGTATCCCCCAAATACACCGTTTTTTGTGCGAAGCGGAGACAGGTCCGCCATTTAAATTGGCAACTAGTCGCAAGATTCTCGTCGTTCTCGCGTCGCCCAGCATAGGAATCGGTCCCGACCAGGTCGGGAAATAGAGCCTGCCCTATCGACAAGAATCGGGCCAGATTGTATGCAAATGAATCAACCGTTCCGATTCTTGACCGGATTGGCAGCAAAACCGGGGGACAACCGGTACGTGTGTAGGAGCCTTTAGAGTGAGCCAACATTATCCTCACCAATACCCAGTTTTACTCCAGGGTGGGTAGAGGCCAAACGACTTGCTGAGCGTGCAACTCCAGGATCTGCGGAACTTCCAATGCTACTACAGCAGGCCGCACGCAAGTTCGAGCGAGTACTGGATTCGCTGGACTAGGGGGGCGTTTGTTAGGCGTAGAATCTTGAGAGAATCTCGAGGGCTAGGCGTTGCCTACGTACGTTTCTCGCTCATTAGCCATAGGTGCGTCTCGCTCGCCCTCGACTAGCCATCGAGGCGAGCCACTTGCCCAACAAACGCGCGCCCTAGAGCTCCATTCATTCCTGTCTTTCGGACTACATAACAGAGTTGGCATGGGGCCAAGATCCTCCAGGAGGCCAGCATCCAATCAACATCACCCAGACGGTCAAGGACGCGTGCGTG
>JAWQFJ010002231.1:21143-23643 GCA_034096865.1 Theodoxus fluviatilis
CACAGAAAATGCGAATGTCTGCACCTCAGTTTTCATCTGAAGCAGTCGTTTCAGGAATGACTTGCCAAACGTACATAAGGAGGGTTCAGTTTACCAAATCAACTTATTGCCCGTGGAATCGGTGTTACCAACCTTTCATCTCCATGCCTCTGCTGTGCAAGGGACGTAACTCATACTGGTCTAAGAAAGCTCCTGGTTGTGCTGGTGTGCTTGCGAGAGGAAGTCGTTCCTCTCAGTAAAAGCGCCCAGTCCTCCAAGAGGGAGGCGCCACGAGCAAGTGTTCTTATTCCTATCTGGATCTGGATCTGGATCATGTGAGTTGCAGTTACCACTTCTGGTTGTCGTCGCAATTTTTATTTTTTATTTTTTTATTTTTACAGTGAAAGTGTTCAGTGGGTGGGCGACAGCCCTGTCAGTCTCGGCGCTGATGATGCTGCGCCGGCTGGTCGAGCTGGTTTGGCTGGCAAGTCTGTGTCACCCAGTTGGTTCCACTTAGCCACAGTACGGACAATGAAGGAGTTCCTGTACTGGTCTGTCGTGCTGGGAGGAATGACGAATCATCGCGTGTTGTTTATGGCCTGTCGTTCGATAATGTTGTTGCTTATGAACCCTTGCAGCCTTATAAAGATGTCGCCATGAATATGAATCATAACACAAGCGTGTATATAGTTGAGTCCCAGTTTATTGAGTCCTCAAAGGAATGATCGAAACAACTGAAAAAAACAATGCAGACTGATAAGTATGAGGGGAGAAGAGACGAATCATCAAAATAATGAACAGATCAAACAGACATACCACTAATGTACATGCATCATGATCGTTTATGGACCATAGAAAGAAAAAGAAATTAACCCACTTCGGTGCATGTAGAGAGGGGACAAGTAAAACAAGTAAATATGGACAAAAGAAGTATTGAATGATACACGGATTGAACGGATACATTTTTCAATCATGTACATTCATTATAGTCACTTATGCAACATCGAAAGTGACAATATTAAACTTACTTTAGCAAGTAGAATGCAAGCGGGAAAAGGACGCTGAGTGTCAGGCCATTTTGGTGAAGGACGGTCACTCCCGTTAGCGTCTGCTAGGAACTGAACGTCATGTACCATGTCTCGGGGGAGACCTTGTAGACGTTTCGGTTGCATCCTCCTATAGGATGTGAGTTTGGGCCTTACTTTACTAGCTACAACGGAATAAACATAGGCAGCGACGTTATAGCAGACACACGAATTCAACTCTATGTCATTTGAAAATGGTGCCCCCCAAATGAATAACATAATTCATTTCAATAAAAATGTCTTGCCAAAGAGTATTGGTAAAGATTATTTGGGATCGAAGCATCTTTACTGAAAGTTCATTTTGTCTCAAAGCTCGTTGTTGTGCAGGCCACTTTATATAAGGGAATGACAAAATGTAAGGGTCAGAGTCACTATCAAAATCACGCTGCCATTCCATGGACATTGTTAATGTTAATCCCCGTTAGATTCGAATAAGATTAAATTGGTTGCACTTTGTGTCCAACAAGAAACAAACACAGTCTGCCTTGACCGCGGGTCGTTCCTCAGACGCTCAGGCGAAAGTCAAGTGGTAAAAGCGTTATTTTATATAGCGCCTTGTCCCCAACAGGAGGGGCCTCAACTGCTTTGCACTCTACCCCCTAACACGGAAAACCTCCATGCTGTGCATGCCAATGATTTTCTCGCAAGTCATGTACCAGAGAAGTGCAATGCACGGAACATTAATTAATATAAGACGACAATTTGACTGTGGTGTGCAATCATCGTTTATATGCTGTATAATAATGCTACAAGTACGAAAATGGTACAGATTATTTTCAACATTACGAAAGAACGAACGACATGTAGAAGCAAATTAAAGATAACTTCTGTACATTGCAAAGAAGGAATTTTACCATTAAAACCCAACTTTATCATACAATTTATTTAAAAAACGCCCAAAACGAATTCACAACACTGGATTGGATAAGAAATGTGCTTGATTTAAGATAAAAAATAAAACCAAGCGTAAATCGCTCTGCGCTTGAAATGAATAACAGAAGTAGTAAGACACGCGTCTATTTTACTGTCAATCGGTGTTCATGAGCAAACGTCCTGTACACAGGATTTCTTTTCAGTGTCTGCCTGGATAGATTCCAGAACGCAAATATCGAAAACTTTTATCTTTGTTTTAACATCAAATAATAGAAAAGTAGAAACCAGACAACCCACTCGTTTGTCAAATAACCTCCACGACTGTCCATTTTGGCATTTCAAAAGACCACTAACACCGACAAACACACATATGCCTTAATACATTTTGGAAGAGAATTAAGTCGCAGGTCTAAAAAAAGGGAACCACACGAAAACATTAACTTCATTCCATGCTAACTTGGAAAAACTAGCAATTACTGACTCTCTTGTCCCTCTTAGACAGATGATCGCTGGCTAACCTCTGCCCTACGTTCCCCTTCGCGGGGTAATGACCTTTCTTGGAG
>JAWQFJ010002231.1:31143-36143 GCA_034096865.1 Theodoxus fluviatilis
GTCCGTGCACTTGTCCGTCTGTCTGTCCGTCCGTCCGTCCGTCCGTCCGTCCGTCTGCCTGTATGTATGTTTGTCTATGTGTGTGTGCGTATGTGTCTGTGCGCGTGCGCGCGTGTGTCTGTATGTTTGTGTGTGTGTTTGTGTGTGTTTCTGCCTGTCTGCCTGTCTGTCTGTCAGCCTGCCTGCCTGCCTGCCTGGCTGCCTGCCTGCCTGCCTGCCTGCCTGCCTGTCAGCCTGCATGTGTGTGTGTGTGTGTGTGTGTGTGTGTGTGTGTGTGTGTGTGTGTGTGTGTGAATATAAATCTGAATGTGTCAAATAATTATATCCTCGTACGTGCTGCTCTCACCTTGAGCAGATGGAGCTGCTGCTTGGTCCACAAGGGAAAACATCCACTTTGATCCGGTCTCCTTCCCAGGTTCCTGGCGCTCATTCGGGTCTTGTGGATGATAAATCCGTAGCAAACGATAATGACGATTAGAGGCAGGACGAAGCAGCCAATGAAAACCGCCGTTATGTAGGACTTGTTGTAAGCTTTCCAGCGAATGGTGCAGGACGTGCCGAAGGGTTCTACGTCATATCCGCCGAGGCCGACAAGGGGACAGATGCACCAGAAGAGGGTGTAGATGTACACCAGCACAATTAGACCCACCACCTTGGGCTTGGTGATCAAGTTGGCTGGGGAAAAAAACGAACAAGAAAATTATAGCTGACGTCCGCTGCATTCCCCTAATATCAGGTCCGAGTCGGCACCCTGGACTCGTGGGTGAGAGAGCAATCAACGACGAGAGAATAGAATAGGATGTACTTGTATTCCTGTTGATTAAAAAATCGATTTATTAGGTATTTGCAACAATTCATGTCGACTTCAACTTCACGTCGAATTTGTGAATATTGCCAGTTTAAAATGTTAGAAAATGATCTAGAACTGTAGACAGAAAAGTGAGAGTAGGTAGGTAATGTACAACCTGCGATTTAAAAGCAATTTTTAAGAGGAAAAAGTTCCGATTCACTATGAGATTGAGAATTCGCAAACGTATTGCGGATGCCTCCTAAGTAAATACGTTACATTTTGTGGATTGCTGCAACGCTCATACAAAAACGCACGCACACACCAATGACGTAACACGAGAGATGACGTACCACCACCAGGCCGGCACACGGTGACGTAACGCATGCCGCTCATGGCCGCCAAGGTCACCATGTCAGCCAGTCCAAAGAAAAATCCCAGGAACCCACTGATCGTGCACCCTGGAAAGATAAGCACCCCTGTCATTCTGGGTCAAGCTGCAACTTCTAGCGCCTCAGCCATGTGCTTGAGAGCAGAGCCAGGGTACGTCTGACATCCTTTGGTAACATGTTGGAACGTCGCGATCAATTGCTGGCAAAAGCATCACCGCCTCGATGGAGTCTCCATCACTTTAGGGTTGCGTCTTCTTGTACAGCTTCAAGCCTGTCAACACGGCTCTTTGAAGAAAGCCATGTGCAATCTAGTCTGCCGTGTGCTCGTGCTAGTATTGAGAAGCAATTACTTCGTTTTTTCTGTCTAGAGAAAGTTTTACAACAGTTCATTCCGTCTGATTATTTTGCAAAGAAAATTTGCGAGAAAATCGAGCACGTTGCGAACGGAAATTACCAAACACGCATTTCTTACTGGAGGGTCAGCAGGAAAGTCTAGTCTGTCTCCAGTGGTAGAACAGAAAAACGATACGATTCAAACCATTGAACACGCATTTCTTACTGGAGGGTCAGCAGGAAAGTCTAGTCTGTCTCCAGTAGTAGCACAGAAAAACGATACAATTCAAACCACTGAACACGCATTTCTTACTGGAGGGTCAGCAGGAAAGTCTAGTCTGTCTCCAGTGGTAGCACGCATTTCTTACTGGAGGGTCAGCAGAAAAGCCTAGTCTGTCTCAAGTAGTAGCACAGAAAAACGATACAATTCAAACCACTGAACACGCATTTCTTACTGGAGGGTCAGCAGGAAAGTCTAGTCTGTCTCCAGTGGTAGCACAGAAAAACGATACAATTCAAACCACTGAACACGCATTTCTTACTGGAGGGTCAGCAGGAAAGTCTAGTCTGTCTCCAGTAGTAGCACAGAAAAACGATACAATTCAAACCACTGAACACGCATTTCTTACTGGAGGGTCAGCAGGAAAGTCTAGTCTGTCTCCAGTGGTAGAACAGAAAAACGATACAATTCAAACCACTGAACACGCATTTCTTACTGGAGGGTCAGCAGGAAAGTCTAGTCTGTCTCCAGTAGTAGCACAGAAAAACGATACAATTCAAACCACTGAACACGCATTTCTTACTGGAGGGTCAGCAGAAAAGTCTAGTCTGTCTCCAGTGGTAGCACAGAAAAACGATACAATTCAAACCACTGCTTTCCCATGAAGTATCCAGAAGCCACATGATGTGCAAATACTAATGGCCTCTTACAAGACCATCTGTCGAAAAGGTTGCATGGATTCGTACGGACTATTATCATATCGGGCATCCATTTTTTAACCCACCGATTATTTCAGAGAGCAAACGATAATAGAATTTGAAAAATGATCTTTACGAAAGTGTGGTTAATTTTTCTGAAGAAATGTGTGACGATATCCGTAAGATCGAGCCTTACTTAGCTGAAAATGGCAAAACAAACATAAGAATGCATCAAGAGCCATCTACCACACATTTTCTACAAACTGCAGCACTGCCTAAGAATTCATGTGAAGTGAAGTAATGCCGATTACATAACGACAGACGGATGATCTAATTCTACCATGGAAGGAGCGGGCTTAAGTTACCGGTAAATCCAAAGTTGATAAACATCATTTTATAAATTTGTTGCATAATTTATTAAAGTTTCAAATAAAGTCAAACATAGACACGTGATGTACTGGCAAGTAGACGTCTGACTCTGCAAAAAGGACAGAATCTGGAATTCCTCACCGTAACCCTGTACGTCTGTTTCTAATTGATAGCGCAAAGTTTTCCCCAGCCAATTCAGCTATCTTTTCTCTTATCCTATTTGCAGTTAGCGATTTTAACTTTGTCGAAGTGCAGTCAGTTGCGCCTCCTGTATGCAGGGGCTATTGTTCACCTGAGAATGTCACCAACGGGGACTGATGAGCAACGGCAGGTATTATGTCTATTACGGGTGCATTATTACTGCTCGTTGAATTATTCAATCGCTTTCACATGCATGTACAATATTGCATTCACACACACACACACACACACACACACACACACACACACACACACACACACACACACACACACACACACACACACACACACACACACACACACACACACACACACACACACACACACACACACACACACACACACACACACACACACTACCCCCTTTAAACACTCACAAATGGCATTGGCAAGTCGAAGCAAAGAATATATATAACACAATGCATCGTACATTATGAAATACCCACGCATGTATTCGAAGACGACGAATACGATTGGCAGCTACAATGCCATCCATGATTGAGCGTTTAAACAAACAATGAGCGACTTTTTTTGAAATTATCTACCTTGCCGCCGCTTGGCGGCGCGTCGGCTCCAAGGGGCTTGGTTGGTACACAGTGACACGTTCTTTCGCCTAGAATAGACCTGAGTGTTCGAGGTTTTTTGATTGTTTTCTTGCTGTCGCTTTCAAATCTGTTCACAGTACTAGGCTGGCTGGTTTACTTAGATGTGATTTTTTTTAATGCGTGCTAACTGATATTAGATTTAGAGCTTGAATTTTCAATGATATTACGCTTACAACTCGCTTTTTCGCTTACAACTGTCATGAGGTCAGCGCCGATCACGGGCTGACCTCATGACAAGCTGGCCAATGAGATGCAAGGAACGAAACGGCCATCTCTTTCCGTGGTTTTCATTGGTTCGAACACTGGAGTTGTAAGCGAAAAAGAACTTGTGTAATATCGAAAATTCAAGCTCTAAACCTAATATCAGCTAGCACGCATTAAAAAAAATCACATCTAAGTAAACCAGCCAGCCTAGTACTGTGAACAGATTTGAAAGCGACAGCAAGAAAACAATCAAAAAACCTCGAACACTCAGGTCTATTCTAGGCGAAAGAACTTGTCACTGTGTACCAACCAAGCCCCTTGGAGCCGACGCGCCGCCAAGCGGCGGCAAGGGAGATAATTTCCAAAAAAGTCGCTCATTCAAAATGTAAAAGTGTCATTTGCGAAACACAGTGACTGCCACAACCAAAAGTTCTAGTTCGTGAAAGAAAACTCTTTATTCGCTGCTGCCATTGAATAGCCTACTTTTTAAAGGACACATTACGGTTTTTCATTCGTAATTACTTTTCATAACGTCATCGATTTATATGTCTTCGTTCGATCAATTACTTCAAAAGTGAATCTTGTCGCTATGAGTTTACCACATGAATATTACGCCACTTTGAAATGTGAAAATATGCCTATTTCGATACTCACTATTCAGTCTTAACATTTCGGCGATGAAAATGCAGACGTACGAGCAAGAGAGAAGGCTAAACAGACGCATGGATGAGTGCAATTTCTCTGGCATTTGCCTTTGTCATACGATCACTCATTATAGTCGAAGTTTCCCCCCCGTATAGCTGACATGAATGAAAATCGAGAAAAGATCGGACGCTATATATAGTATAAAGGAGCCTGCGACTCAGACGTCTAGACAGGCAATACCAGATGCGGAAGAGAAAGAAGACAGATTCAAAGAGACGCCCGTAGTCTGAGTAAGACGAACCGCAGATGCATTACTCCATTGACGTCGGCAACGAGTTACTTTCACGGCGGAATTAGCGCTTTGTGACCGGCCAACCAACCGAGATATGCAATTCCAGAAAAATTAACGCGGCTTTGACTACCGCGTACCTCTCCTTCTTACCCTCTTATCCCTCTCATCTTTCCCTGTCCTCCTTACCCTCTTATCCCTCTCATCTTTCCCTGTCCTCCTTACCCTCTTATCCCTCTCATCTTTCCCTGTCCTCC
>JAWQFJ010002231.1:41143-43643 GCA_034096865.1 Theodoxus fluviatilis
AGACACAGACAGACACACAGACAGACACACAGACATACACACAGACAGACAAACACACAGATAGACACACAGACAGACAAACACACAGACAGACAGACAGACCGACAAACACACAGACAGACAGACAGACAGACAAACACACAGACAGACAGACACACAGACAGACACACAGATAGACACACAGACAGACAGACAGACAGACAGACAGACAGACAGACAGACAGACAGACAGACAGACAGACAGACAGACAGACAGACAGACAGACAGACAGACAGACAGACAGACAGACAGACAGACAGACAGACAGACAGACCGACAGACAGACAGGCAGACCGACCAACACTTAACGAATGAAAGAAAGTACGAAGGTAAAGAAACAAACGAAGAAATGAATGAATGAAATGAATGTGGCATGACAGACAAAAGCGGACTACTGACCCTGCGGACGTACCTACGGTACCAAAGAGCCACCTGTGTGCGAAGGAGGAGGCGGTGGCGAGGGGGTAGCAGAAGAGGGGGGCGCCCAGGTCGCAGAATGCCAGGGACACGATGAAGTAGTCCGTGTACCACAGCAGCTCCCGCTTGCGCAGCACTACCCACAGCACCACGCAGTTGAGCAGCACCGCCGTCAGCTCTGCAGCGACAGCATAAGGAAGATGAAGCAGTGGCTGGCTTTTTCTCTGGGCCGCCTTTCATGCCATTTTGGCATGAACACAGCACGACACCTTTCGCTTGTAGAATGAGTAGATTCTAAAGGCGAGAATGACAGGAGAAGTGATGCCATGTCCTCAGAGCTTCGGGGACAGAGTTCTACAATTTCTGACCAACAACTGAAATGTTTGATGGCGAAAGCGTTTCACTCTGTTGTGGAACCAGTAAAAGCTAATAAAGATAGGGTTTGATTTGGAGTGAGGACTAAGGTATTGATGATTTCTTGCAGATAGACGTGGAATCCGTCATTCATGCGTCTGCAATAATGAAAAATGTTTTATTGTGTTGGTGCACAAGTAATGAGTAAGTTCTACGAAATAGAGTTATTCAAACCCTTCTAAGGGAATGCTTCATATTTATTGCATTCTATATTCTGCGGGCAAAGAAGTTTTTCTAATATACTTGAGCCACAAAACAATGCAACGGGCAATACTGCAGTTTAAAAACCCGTAACTTCACTATTGGATTTAAAGTAATCAAGAACAAAGAAAGAAATCGCAATTAATGTCTCAGCATAATTCTGGTCTGTAATGATCAAATCCGCTAGCCCTTTGATAGCAGTGATTAACTGCCAATTACATTTCTTGCTGTGGGATGGATGAAGCGATTAAAGTTCTTCATTTTAATTTCTCTCTGAAGGATTGCGATAACCTTGGGAAGGGGGGGGGGTGTCATCTCTCGTGGCTGCAGCAATACCTGGTTACACTGAGGACTGTTCATGAAGTATTGGCTTGACAGTGAACGTCCTAAAGAAGATCGGTGAAACTCCCCGCAAGAGTTGCACTTTAACGTTGTTTTAAGCATGCGTTGCTAAGCGACCAAATGAAGCTATCAATCTAGCGTGAGCAGGAAGACTTCCGATGCCGAAAATCAATTACGTTTTTTCACGACACTTGTCTTGAAGTTCCAAAGTCTGACTGAGTGTGTTTTGTTCTGTAGCCCTTGAGTGCACTGCTTAACGAGACGTAGTTTGGAGCAGCAGCTGAAGGGCGGCCGTTATCATCCGTTATGCCGGAAAGTTTTGCATGTGATTTGAATGTCGCCAAAATAACCAGCTGAATCAAGACTCTCCATGTGTTTGCTGCCTCAAAGAAACTAATAGCAGTGAGAAAAAAAAATATTACGTCCTCGTGTGGACGTCTTTTTGAATGCAGCGTAGTGCCATGCCACAGGACTTCTCAAGCATTGTCAGCCTCCATTCCGGGTCGCGCAAAGAAACTACGCCGAACCCCCAAGAGTTCTCCTGAAAATGTCCTCGAAGCGTCGTCCCCAAAAACAATCAAAACGAGCGCTATTACGTTGCCGTTCAATATCTTACTTTCTACTGAAAGATTGAGTTGCAGCGTATTTCATGTTCTCAGATCAGTGATCAAACATGCTGCAGCACGCAAGCCCTACTCAAGGACGGAGCACTGCAAACGATAGCAAGACTTTGGGGCAAAACCTCTAGAATGGTGCGTGCAGTGTGCGGACGGGTCAGGTTAAGCGAATAGTGAGGATGAAAGGATGCAGCTTAAGGATGTGCTTAATGCTCGGCACAGGTAAGTTACGGAAAGAGTGTCAGACTTGTAATCCCGCTAAGCTCGTATTAAAACATACAGTCTCTGACAAGATGGGTTGCTGACTTTTCATGAAATATCCACGCTGAAAAATAACAATTGTTTCATTATTGGAAAATTATTAGAGATTTCACGATTTTCATTTAACGATAGAAAATATTTCCAATATATTTTACAGATGTAAAATCAGGATGAAATCAAGAGAACTTCACATGGGCTCATTAGGTTG
>JAWQFJ010002231.1:48643-66143 GCA_034096865.1 Theodoxus fluviatilis
AAATACAGCATGTCCCAAAGTGCAGCATTATTAACAGAGTCAAACGCCGTTTTAAAATCAACGACAGCGACATACACTTTCCTCTTTCTCCCTAAGTAACGCTGAATAATCGAATGAAGAACAAACATGTTATCCACTGTGGAGTAACCTCCCCGAAACCCAGCATGTTCCTCCACAATCACAGTGTTAGTTTCCGTCAAAGAAGTAAACCTATCCGTCAAAATAGACGCAAAGACTTTGCTAAGGATGCTAGTAATGGATATACCCCTATAGTTGTCAGGGATACCTGGATCACCTTTTTAAAATATTGGCAGAATTATCGACTGCTTCCAGGAGTATGGATAATGTCCGTTGGAGAATACAACATTGAGTAGAGAAGTGAACATTACTAACTTTGACACCGACATGAATCTAATCATCTCCGTAGTAACTTCATCAATCGCCGCTGATTAAAACCCCCTTAATTTACTTACAGTACATTTTACCTCCTTATATGTTATGTCAAAATCCAGTACAGCTAGTTCATTCTCTGCGGTACCTAATAGGTTACAATCTATTGATGTTGAGTTGTCCTGAACTAATAAAAGGTCTTTAAAATAATCTCTCCAAATGTTAATTTTGATAGGACGTTCAAGAAATGTTTTAGAGTTAATCTTGCGTACCTGCCTCCAAAACTCAAACAGATTAGATAAATTAGAACGCAATAATGACATCATATGTCTGCTATAAGCAGTTTTATTTCGTTTAATCAGTCCTTGATACCCATTTCGTTCTTTTATGTATATCTCCTTAAGTAAATTAGATTAAGTGCGTATAAAACGACCGTAGAGACACCTCAAGCTCTGTTTGGCAGCTACACAATCGTTATCGAACCATGGTTGTCATCGCCTATTTCTACTATACAAGAAATGCCTTCTCATAGGTTTTAGCTGCTCCAAGTAAACAATCACTGAATTCAGTCACTGCTGCATCAATGTCTACCTCACTTGCTCTAACCTTATCACATACACCTGACTGTTCAACATAAAACATCAAATCATTACAAAACTGCCCAGTCATATTATCATACCATACATATTTATATTCACGAAAATTCGGGACACTCTTCTCTCTCTGCAGTTGTGGGTCGACATTCCACACACAATTCTAAGCACAGATAAAATGTCAATACATTCTCTCTGACAATCAAGGATTTACAATGTTTTACCAACTCTCTAGAAACGAAAAGTATCTAATGACACTATTTCCTGTGGATGAAATAGATGTATAGTTACCATCCATGTCACTAGCAGTACAACCATTAATAATATACTAATCAAAACCCAAACTAGTAGATAAAAGTTCTAGACCATAATCATTTGTAACCCGGTAAAAAGAGTTTCGAAATTCATATGGTGCATCAAACCGCAATTCCGTACATTAATACAAATTCCCTACATTAACATTTCCTGCACGTGCATTGAAATGGCCACACACGATCACTAATCATTCAGGACACTCTGTATATAATTGTACCAAACAGTTCTCCAGCTCTTGAATACCATTTGCGCCCTGATAGTAAGGAGAACCCGTAGGCGGCAGGTACAAACAGACCAAAATAACATTTTTGTCATAAACGAGTGGGCATTTACTGATCTTCAGTAACAAAATATTGTTAAAGATGCACGGAACAGCTGTTATAAAACATAAAATCGAACGGTGAACACAACACACACTTCCTTCTGATCTCCTGTTCCTCTCAGAAATTCTAACAGCAGGAGCTACATAACAAGTAAATAATTATTTAAGAAAACATTTTGAAATTCCTCTACAAAGGTCTCCACCAAACATACCAAATGAAAACTACCAAGATAATATAGACATTCAGGTTTTTCATGTTTTGAGACGATTCTATTTACATTCCATGATAGAAATCTCAACATATCCCCCACCCCCTTCCCCCTGGATGGGAACTGGCTGTTGTGGCTTGGCCTTGGCCGTCATCCTAGGTAGTGCCGGTGTTCATTTGGGACCCAGACCTCGTAGTGGATCGCGTCTAGATACAGTCGCGTCCCTCCTGTCGCCCTGGGACCACGTGCAGCTGGCATTCCTTGAGGTATGCATGGTTTTCCGATGCCCGTGCCTCCTGAAGTTGTCGGCGCTGCTGGTCGGCCCTGTTGCTCGATACGCCACCCTTGTCCTTCAGCTGGGCTCTGCATCCGAGGATGGCGTACTTTGTGTGCGCTTCTGTCGAGGCAAGCGATCAGAGGACGAGACCTGCCCGGGGATGGTTTTCCGATTCGGTGGGCTCTTCTTCTGTCTCTTAGTTCCAAGCTACCAGGGAGAACACTATTCACAGTGTCTAGAAACTTTCCCTCTAAGTCTTGAAATGTTTCCTTCTCCGGAACATTGTAGAGGATTATGTTATCCCTGCGTGCGCATCTTTCCTGGTCCTCCAGCTTCTCCTCTGCTCTGTTCGCTCTTGTTTCATTTCAGCCAACTTGTCAGCGAGGGGGTCGAGGTAATCCTCCTGATCTATTAGTTTGTCTCTCATGTCATTCCCTTCCTTCTTCATCTCCTCTAACTTCCCTTCCAGACGTTGCACTCAGCCTCACAGCGTCTTCATTTCCTCCAAGGCCGTTGCCTTTGCCCTTTGCTGCCTCCTGTCCCAGTCATCATTCAGTGCCTTTAACGCTTCTTCCAGATCACCCTTCTCCAGTCCAGGTCCCGGGTTTTCTTCCACATTTCCCTAAAGGATGGGAAGGAAGGAGAGATCATAACGGTAACGGAAGCTAGACATTTGTGCTTTGTAGTGCAGATCCGTCAGACTGTAACATGACTGGAGTGAAGTACTCAGAAGTGAGGAGTTCAGGAAAGGCACGATTTCCTCCGAAATAGCAGTGAATTTCGTGACTGTCGTGCTCAACAGACCAATAGTGAAGTTCATCACTAGACCTGAGATGAGACCAAACACGATCGCCACGGAAAAGACGCCTGCGCAGCTCAGCACATCGTTCAGCGGGTTTGCATTCACAATTCTTTTACAGCGCGCCACCAGTTCGTGCACAGTGCAATTCCAGGTCAACACCCATCTCAATTTCAGTTCAGTCCAAACAAAAAAGCGAACGAATGAATGAAATGGAGCTGATTTCAACCATACAAAATAGATACACCACTATATTGTCACATCTAGTTAGGTCTCTTAATCGCCCTAGACTGAGTACACCCGTTGAATAACTTCAACAATTCGCACTGAAAGCAGCAGCACACAGGCAGTCTCGGAAGATCTGCCACAATACATCCGCACCGGTCAACACCCATCTGAAAGTCAGTTCAAACCGAACAAATACAACAATCAAACAGTCGAAAGTATTTCGAAATAATAATACGCAGCAATTGATCACTGCACCTACTTAGGTCTCTTGAACGCGATGAAATGAGCACGCAGAGAGAGAGAGAGAGAGAGAGAGAGAGAGAGAGAGAGAGAGAGAGAATGAGAGAGAGAGAGAGAGAATGAGAGAGAGAGAATGAGAGAGAATGAGAGAATGAGAGAGAGAGAATGAGAGAGAGAGATAGAGAGAGAGAAATAGAGAGAGAGAGAAAGAGAGGGAGAGACAGACAGACGGACAGACGGACAGACAGACAGACAGACAAACAGACACACACACACACACACACACACACACACACACACACACACACGCACACGTGCGCGTCACACATATGTTTGCGTTGTGAGGTTGCCGTGCTTTCTGCGTAAATTAACAGTAGAAATAAATCGTTTTACAACCCGCCTGACTATCAGTTACTCAGTCTGTCTGCCTAGCTGACTGTCTGTTCTCTCTCTCTCTCTCTCTCTCTCTCTCTCTCTCTCTCTCTCGTCTGTCTGTCTCTCTCTCTCTCTCTCGTCTGTCTGTCTCTCTCTCGTCTGTCTGTCTGTCTGTCTCTCTCTCTCTCTCTCTCTCTCTCTCTCTCTCTCTCTCTCTCTCTCTCTCTCTCTCGTCTGTTTGTCTGTCTGTCTGTCTGTTTTGTCTGTCTGTCTGTCTGTCTGTCTGTCTGTCTGTCTGTCTGTCTGTCTGTCTGTCTGTCTGTCTGTCTCTCTCTCTCTCTCTTTCCACTTGATGCGGTCTTGATATAGCGTGTCAATAATATTGTTGCCCTGACGTTACGTCGTGAATTACATTGAACGAGGCGTTTGTTTGCTTGGGTCTGTGCTATTGGTTTGACGGCTAGGTGATAAATATGTGTATATTTTGTTTTAGTATTTTGGTTTAGCATTCTATCTGCTAACACTGCGGTGAGATTTAGGCAATTTCAGACAGTGTTCAGATCGACTTGCACAGTCATGGAAGCACTCAGAAAGTCCATGTTCGAAGACTCCAAACGATCCATGACTGTTATGGCTGAGAGACTCTCAACGGAAATGCAAAGGTTGGCTGGCTGTATGCAGATCGTGACTGACAAGCTCAACAGCATTCAATCTGAGTTGGGTGCAGTGAAAGACAAGCTCGACTACCATGAACAGTTTATGGACCACATCAGCAACCGACAGGCAGGCATCGACGCCAGACTGCAGCGTTTGGAGGATAATCTGAAGCGACAGGAGCAAAGAAGTCGTAGAGACAACACCATTCTCTACAATGTTCCAGAGGCAGACAGCGAGTCTTTCGAGGACAGTGAAAAGAAATTCCTGGAGGCTGTCAATGATGTACTCCCAGACCACTTTGACTCTAGAGACATCAAACGAGCCCATCACATCGGGAAGGCGGCTCCTGACAGAACACGGCCGCTGATCGCCTGCATGAACCGGAGCTGAGACAAGTACACCATTCTGCATGCCCGGGACGAGTTCAGGAAGAAAGGAGTCGGAGTTTCCGCAGGCAGGACCGTCAGACAAAGGACCCAGCTTTGCGAGACCAGGGAGGTTGGTCGCGGAGGGCTCTCTGACGGAGCCTCTTCTGGTGAAGTCTCCAGCCAGAGACAGAGTAGAGCCGGATCGGGCCAAGAGGCGCATCGTGGAGGATACCTCACCCGTTCCCTTGCAAGACTTCGCGAGCAAGTGGGTCCCAGCTAGGAGACCGGTCAAGGTGCTATAGCAACTGTTAACGATCCTCCAGGTAGTATCCAGTTTTTGAGTTGGAATGTTGGCGGTCTACTCTCAAAGTTTGATGATCCAGATTTCTTGCCATACCTTCAGCGTTTTCATTTCAAATGTTAAGTCGAAACTTTTCTGGAGTATTACGAAACTAGTAGTCATTTAGCTAATTACAAATGTTTTGTTTCTCCTGCTCGAAAATTGTCCATACAGGGTCGAAGATCGGGGGGATAATTTGTCTCATCAGTAATGATATTTCCTCTTGGGTTGACAGCGTCACTTGCGATTTGGATAACCTTTTAGCATTTCGATTTTGTCGGCAATTGTTCAATTCTGAAAAAGACGTTTTAGTTGTGTGCGTATATGTTCCACCCATGGGATCACCGTACTATGCAAACTTGAGTGAAAGCAACGGCATTTGTATACTTGAGGAAGGTCTGTTGCAGTTATTGGCACGATATGCGGACTGTTCTATCGTCATCTGTGGTGACTTGAATGCCAGAACGGGGAACTCAAATGTTGCTAATCATGATAGTTACCCTGATATGAGGCTGGACGTTCTCAATGAGTTTTGGCGTTCACAGGACACCACAATTAACGATTTTGGACGCACTCTACTATCTATGTGTTTGGGTTTCGATCTACACATTTTGAATGGCACTGTAGAGGGCGATAAGGATGGTTGCTTTACATATATGTCAACGTCTGGGAACAGTGTCATTGATTATTTTTTGGTATTAAATGACTTTTTGCCTTTCTGTTCATATATGTGTGTGAGGGAAAATGTTTCGTCTCCTCACCTTTGTTTAGAGTTGAAAGTGAAAGGTACGGTAGCCGAGAGAAGTGATCCAGAGGAATTTGTAACAGCTAAGCTTGTTTGGGACGCGCACTTGTCTCAGAATTATGCAGACCAACTTAAAGCAAACCTCAGTGAATTAGCCATTGGTATGCATATCATTCAGGAAGAAGAGGTAGATGTCATTTGTGAAAAAAATACATTGTGTTTTGTGCAAGCGGCAGAATGCACGAGAAAAGGCGAATGGTTCGGGAAGAAAAAAGATACGGTCAGCCGTGGTTTGATAAATATTGTAAATTAGCAAAGAGTAAAGTGCAATCTCTTCTTAGACTGTACAGAGGAACGTTGTTGACTCCTGTAAAAGATGAGTATATCAAGCAGAAAAATCGGTACAAAAGGCTGTTAAACACGAAGAAGGCCCAACATAAAGAGGTAATCGCCTCTGAATTGTTGGAGAATATGAATGATCCTGTCAAGTTCTGGAAACGGGTTCGACAGTTGTGTGGAAATAAATCTCTAGACGACAGTATTCCCGGAATCACTTGGTTAGACCACTTTCGCAAGGTTTTCCAGATTATGAATCCTGTTAATGTATCTGAAATTGAAAAAATTATATTTGACTCGTCTGAGGAAGAGTTGTTTTTCCTGAACTCGGTCATAACGGAAGAGGAAATTATCGTAGCACTAGACAAACTGAAAGTGGGTCGAGCTGCCGGACTAGATGAAATTTCAGCTGAGATGTTGAAATGTGCAAGTAGATCTGCTGTTAATATGTTGTGCAGATTTTTTAATAAGGTATTTTCAACAGGAGAATTTCCGAAGGTTTGGAGAAGTCCATTATCGTACCTATTCATAAAAGGGTGATCCTTCTAACCCTGATAACTACCGTGGGATTTGTTTAACAAGCATTTTTTGTAAGGTATTTACTTCAATAATTACTGACAGACTACAGGGTTGGGCTGAGGCCAACAACCTGATTTTCGAAGAGCAAGCTGGTTTCCGCAAAGGGTACTCCACTGTAGACAACATGTTTATACTTCAGGGCATTGTGCAAAGATACTTGAACAGAAAACGAAAGCTATATGTAGCTTTCGTGGACTTTAAGAAGGCATTTGATACTGTAGACAGAATGGCCTTGTGGAAGGTACTTGAAATGTATGGAATAAAAGGGAGAATGTTGAACTTATTTAAAGGCATGTATTCATCTGTATGGTACTGTGTAAAGTGCAATGGCCGCTGTATGGAATCGTTTGAGTGCAATCGGGGCCTTAAACAGAGTTGTAAAACCAGCCCGATAATTTTTTTTCTCTGTCAATAGCCTACGTAGCAAAAAGGGTGATACAAAAAAGCAAACATGGAGTTCAGTTAATGCCTGAATTGGTTACTATATATCTTTTGCTGTTTGCTGATGACGTTGCATTGATTTCAGACACTTCCGTTGGTTTGCAAAATCAGTTTGATGTTCTTGTGCAAGAATCATGTAAACTTGGACTTACGGTGAACTCTGAGAAAACTAAAGTTGTAGTATTCCGCAACGGAGGTTTCCTCGAAGAACACGAAAAATGGTTCTTGGGGAAGGTGAGAGTGGGTGTGGTAAATGAGTATAAATACCTTGGTGCGGTTTTCTCCACACGATTGTCGCATAAAACGATGCAAACAGATCTTGTCGGAAGGGCTAGAGCCGGTATGCTTCAGGCCATCAAATGCAATACAGAAAACTTGGATGTGCCTCTCCAGATTTCTTCTTTAAACTATTTGATACACAAGTTGGGCCAGTACTTTTATATTCATCGGAACTGTGGGGTATGAAGGAGTGTTCTGACGTGGAAAGTGTCCATCTACAGGCATTGAAACGGTTTTTATATCTGCTGTCACAAACCCCTAATATTATTGTGTACGGGGAGATGGGGAGGTATCCCTTAAGCATCAGTGCCAAAATACGTGCAGTGAAGTACTGGCTGAGGATTTTGCGAATGGATCCATCCAGATTTCCTCGCAAGATCTATAATATGATGTTACTTTTTGGGAAAAATACTTGGGCCGATGACATAAAAGGATTGTTATGTAAACACAACTGTGAAAGTTTGTGGAATTTGCAGTGTGTACAGAATGAGACTCAGTTTCTAAGAGATTTAAAGGGGTGTCTTATTGCCAAGTATGTACAGAATTGGTCTACTGCTCTCGCAAACAGCGCGAGATATGAGTTTTACAGACAATTCAAATCTTCTCCCACTAGAGAACTGTGTCTTTATAATATTGACATACAAGTTTTCAGAAACACTTTGGTCCGCTTCCGTGCGGGGATCAGTGAACTGCATGTACATAAACATCGTTATACCAAAGATTCTCATATCTCGTTCATCTGTCCATCATGTAATGAAGAGGACGAAGATAAGATCCAATTTTTGTTTAGATGCCCGGCTTATGAAGCTTTAAGGCAGAAGTACATTTTCGGTATGTTTGATACAAGGTATCACATTGATGTACATGATGTTGTGGCGAATGAGAACGTGGACATAACAAGATCATCGGCCATGTATCTTTACTATGCCTTTAAATGCAGACAAACAGCACTGGGCACAACCGATGAGTTATGCCGATAATTAGGTTGTGATAGGCCGGAGGCCTGCTCAAATAAAACCGTTCGTTCGTTCGTTCTCTCTCTCTTTCCTTCTCTCTCTCTCTCTCTCTCTCTCTCTCTCTCTCTCTCTCTCCTCTCTATCTCTGTCTCTTTCTCTCCTTCTCTCTGTCTCTCTCTCTGTCTGTCCGTCTGTCTGTCTATCTATCTGTCTGTCTGTCTCTCTCTCTCTGTCTCTCTCTCTCTGTCTATCTCTTTCTCTCTCTCTCTCATGTGTGTGTAACCCCCCCCCCCCTTCCCCGTTCTTTGTGTCTTTCTCTCTCCCTGTCTAATTATTTTCCAATTAAGTGCGGATCTTCAGCTGAGAAAGGTCACGCGAACTCGCCGTTTTTCTTCCTCAAACGAGGCAGCGTGCACCAAAGCAGAGGGCAGACCCGACACCAGTGGTAACTCGAGAAGAAGGAAGGCACTTCAAGGCCAACGTTTGCTTGGCAGGCGAAAACCCTCACATGACTCCAAAGTTATTCTTCCTCCAACAGGAAGTGGAAGTCCGTCACATACGAGCGTATAATGCAGACACTCCTTTCAAACCTAGTCGTCTGCACTCAGTTCCCTTGCTGGGTGGGACCTGGGTGCAAGGTACGTTGGACGGCCAGCATGCACGCTTTTTGGGGTGACTTTTGGAGACACACATACAGCCTTTCCTGCACCGATATTTCCCTCGTTATTTGAAATGCCATGGTCTTTGGACTTTCGTGGCTTGGACAAGTAGTAACAAGAAACGTTGATGAAAAGGTTAGTATGTAAAACCTTAATATCATGTTGTTGACCTCTCTTGTGTGGAGCCCGCGTATGAAGCGAGAACTATGCTCTTGTTGATTGTCGTATATCTCTTCAGGGCCCCATAACCTCTTTCATGTCTTTGACTACCGCCAAAATCTCATCAAACTGAGGAACATGAAAGACAGGCATAGGCTACTAATGCACAGAACACGTGGTTTTCAAAGACGCCGTTAAATGCCACAGGAGCACACGGAACATTCGGGCTCATTAACGAGTCATTCTGAACACAGAGATATACTATATATGTTACAGGAAATAAGAACATTTAGGGAATAAGCTTAATCCATGAAATTTTAAGGGAATAGGCTTATTCCCTGTTTCAACTGGGGAGTAAGCTTATTCCCTAAAAGAAATCAGGGATTTAGCTTATTCCCTGAAATGGGAGGTCATTTTTTGGCTTATTCCCTGATTAGTTTGAAACACACAAACAGAAAGACATGTACATTTTACCATAAATAAAGTCGATGTCAGTGAGCTTTGATCACTCTTTAAAACTTCTTTTGCTTGGAAATGAGTTCTTTCTTGACTTTTACTCACTCTCTTGATAAATACAGAATGATTTCGTGAACTGTTGTCGGTGTTTGTGTTTTGATCTTTCCTCGGGCAGATTCAGTTCAATTGAAAAAGTCAGTCTAGTCTGTGATTCATATCAAGCAACATGGACGCGAAAGAAGAAGTATATCTTGAGGAAGGGATAAAACATAAGGAGAAAGCAAATAGATTACTTATGACCAGAGATGAGTACCACAGAATTTTAGATGAAGTGAAGGAAGCAGCAGCAACATCATCTACTAAAACCCTACATCAAAGGCACCTTCTAAGAGGATATGAAATTTTTACTTGTGGGCAAGTATCCAAACTCGTTCTAAAGCGAAAGGACGAAACTGAGCAACCAAAACACTTCATATTTGTTGAGGACATGTACGATGTTTTAAAGCGAATCCATGTTGTCTCTGGCCATGGTGGCCGTGATAAAATGTTGAAAGAGGATGGGAAAAAGTATGCAAACATAACAGAGGCCAGTGTCACTTTGTTCAAGTCTTTGTGCGTTCAGTGTCAGGAAAAAAAAGAAGACCTACGATTAAAGGCATTGTTGTGAAGCCTCTCCTGTCAAAGTCCTTTGGATCAAGATCTCAAGTGGATCACTTAAACAGGGAGGATACTCATTGGATATGGTCTACCAGGAACATCTTACCAAGCTTTGCGTGCTTAGAGCCCTTACAACAAAACGACCAGCAGAGGTGGCATACCAACTTTTAGACATTTTCCTTCTCTTCGGAGCCCCGCAAATTCTTCAAAGTTTATTGTTTGTGAGCAGCAATATTTTCATCTTGTATATTGATCCTTGTGTATTTATGAATAAACCAATGTATAAAGCAACAAATATTGTATTAGTGTTTCTGTTTGTGTGCTTTAAACTAATCAGGGAATAAGCCAAATAAATGACCTCTCATTTCAGGGATTAAGCTAAATCCCTGATTTTTTTAAAGGGAATAAGCTTACTCCCGAGTTGAAACAGAGAATAAGCCTATTCCCTTAAAATTTCAGGGATTAAGCTTATTCCCTAAATTTTCTTATTCCCTGGAACATATATACTACACGCTGAATGATTAACGAGTATCAAGGTTTTTTTTCAAACCCTTTTCTACACCCAGATCCACACAGCTTCTCCGACGATAGTCGGGAAGTCGCAGTTTCGATGCCTTCGAGAGGTCCCCGCAGAGTATCGTCTGTGTATTAGGACTTGGCCACCACAGAACGGAGCGGACCTCTTTATGCATGTGTGTATTCTAATCGATGACCAACTAGACGGGTGTATTATGAAAGGTAAACGTACATGCACTGGTTCGTTGAGTGCGAATCTAAACCAGTTTCTGCGCCTCATAACGTTTTATACTTTCCAAACTGCTCAATGGACTAACGAACTGATTTCGAGATGGCTCTTAGCAACTTACAAACACGCACAGACTGGAAGAACACACCGGCCAGTAAACTTTCAACATTTCAGGATGGATTTCAACTCGGCACTGTAGATTCTTTAGGATGGGGAAAAAACAAGATAACTCATATTGTGAGTAGCTACATTTCTACAGTGGCTGACTACATCGTCCTCCCGACAAATCAGCGCTGTTGATACCCCGAAGCAGTAAGTGAAAATTACAGTATGCTAAATTGGACATCGGTTTATCGTGCATTAACTTACATTTATGCAAAGTTTACCCAACAATCTTTTCTGATGGCCAATCAACATTTTTTGCTGGAACGGTGCAGTCTCTCTCTTGTCATCACAAAGTAATGTCTCCCATGTGAGACAACTGATAGAAAAACTGCAAATTCATCTAAACTTGTCGAGAGAACTATCACCAAGTGAAGATATACAATCGGCCATAACTCAGTGAGACAAAACGTTGCCGAAGTTTCAACATCGTGGCAGGAAAAGGAAACGATGCGTTCGCTCGTTTGCAAATATAGCGGCTCTTCTGAAAACAAAATCCAGTTGCAGTAACGCCATGGCCCACAGATAAAACGTGAGTCACAGTGCAACCAAAGTTGCAGTAACGCTATGGCCCACAGATAAAACGTGAGTCACAGTGCAGCCAAAGACTGACAGCCTAAAGCCATTGCGTCGAGCAGTCCGATGGGACTGTTTTCTCAGTGACAGTTCTGCAGGCTGCTCCCAGATGGGGTTAAACTGCCTTCTCAGGAACCGTCAAGTAAACTGCTCTACTTTGATGGGAGTCGACCTTGCTCTCGGGCCAGAGGCTGCTGGCAGCGGAAGCCCGTGGGGATGGCACCTGCCATGCGTTAGCTGTTTACCTCTCAGTGATGCTGATAAGCCCTGGCGTGAAGCAAACCCCGCGATTGCCTCCTAGAGGAGCATGAACATCCTCTTCACGTCTCTCTACCATGGGCTAGCCATGCTGAAGCAGTGTCAGCGCCATGCATTGAATCCAGACAAGAGATCACCTGTTTCGATAATAAAAAGACTTGCAATTAGTTGGAATAATCATTTGGTTACTCGCGTGGCTCTTGCCAGGAAAACATTTTGAGAGCGAGAGCGAGAGAGAGAGAGAGAGAGAGAGAGAGAGAGAGAGCGAGCAAGCGAGAGAGAGAGAGAGAGAAAGAGAGCGAGACAGAGAGAGAGACAGAGAGAGAGACAGAAAGACAGAGACAGGCAGAGAGAGACAGAGAGAGACAGAGAGAGACAGAGAGAGACAGAGAGAAAGAGAGAGAGACAGAGAGAGACAGAGAGAGACAGAGAGAGACAGAGAGAGACAGAGAGACAGAGAGACATAGAGAGATAGAGAGAGAGATAGAGAGAGAGAGACAGAGAGAGAGAGAGAAGCTGTAAAAATGCCTAGATTGCAAGGACTGAACAAATGTACAACTAGCAACAGCAATATTTGCTGTCATCAGAAAGTTCCTTCGTTAACGTTTGCATTTTCCACTGAATGCAGCAAGACACACATTCAAGGAACAATTTTCTCCTTATATTTTCTGTCGCCACTGACACTGATAACCTCACGCACAAGGGTTGAGACATATTTTAAAGTGAGTGTAGCGTTCTCCTATGTAGAGGGCGCATCATCATTTGAACACAGACTTTGTCAATGGGAGCTGTGACCGTTCCTTGACCTTTCCTAAGTCTTGGGCGCACACAAAATGACAGAGGCCCTCGGCAGTACCAGTTGATAATGGGTATTGTTTGCAATGTTGTCACGCCCGTATTTCCGCTTAGCACGGACTTTGAATACTTCATTAGGCAGATTACTTCTGCGGCCACTCTCTAGAAATTCCTGGAGGAGATTGTTATGGAAGCGTCCACTTTGGAGCAGAGGTGGAGACCGTGGTGACCCCTGGAGTGAGAAACCGATCCTCGCAAGGGACGTGACCTCCGATGACCTGCCGTCCGGTAAGCCTGGGTTGGCACGCCATTCCTCTCCAGCTGTCTCGAGGTCTTGTCTCGCGTACAAGGACACTTCCTGTCTGTAGTCGTACCCTGCGTTCCGTTGCACTCTGCTTCATCTTTGCTATGATGTAGCAGGCTCAGAAGTTTCGATTGGTCGGTTTCTTTAATTACTTTTAAAGCACGTTACCATTAAAAGTAGAGAGTTTTGGAGGCCCTCTTTGGATATATGAATCCCCCAAAAATCTTTCACATTCAATTATATCCCTCTTGATCAAATAGACAACTTCATAAAAGCATTAGGATCGAAAATCCATTAATAACGAAAGGGAGATTACCATCACCAGTCATAGAGGAAGGTCAAGGTAATCCCAAAATGTGTGTCGTCTGCTACCTCGTTACACGCATGGGTATAAATGCCGACTTTTACTACATATTTCAAACCAAGATATGCAATCCACTCTGCCACGGTGATAAGAGCACGAAAAAATTCATTTCTTCGAAATTTGAAAGCAATCGGCACGTTTGCCGCTTCCATTGTATATAAACTTAATGGTTCGAAGCATGTTTACCGTGCAAGTCCGTGGATTGACTTCCAATTAGTTCTGTTTAGTATGAGCCAATCAAATGCGGCTACGGGTTCTGTAGTTGCATTGTTGCTGGGCTCAGCAAGTGGCGCACTCTAGTGTGAAGCAGTTAGAGCGCCTTCTGAGATGCTCTAGCTGCTGCGCGACCTTGACAGGAAGTTGACCTCTGCCAAAGGGTGAAACGTCACCAAAGATTGTGTATGAAGGATTTCCGACCCTAATGCTTTTATTAAGTCGTTTAAAGTTATTTAATAAAACCAACCAATCAAAACTCTTAAGGCTGCTACATCGTAGCAGAGATGAAGCAGAGTGCAGCGGAACGCAGGGTTAGTCACCGAGTGTACCGTCTCACTTTGTTTGCAATGATTGTCCCACATGCCTTCTCCTCTCTGATGTGTAGTCAAATATGTCTGCACCGAACGATAGTTCCTCTCTGAGGTTTGGGCACCATCTCCCTCTCGCCTGCCTAGTTGCTCTGTATGCTGTCTTGCTCGCCCTTTGCGCTTATTTGTCTCTTTTTACTCTTTTTTTTAGTTTAAAAAATATTTTACATGCTTTTTTTTTGGTCTCAAATATTACCCTTGCAACTCTCAGCCTTTTTTAGGAGGTGAAGGGGAGGAGAGTAAGTTACCTCGGGTGCTGTTTGTTATTCAACCCATGCCTCGCTGTTTCACTCTCAATCTTTTACAAGGCTCTTCGCTCAAGTGTCCAGGCCTGTGGTCCCGAGTGTCACGCATGTTGATTTAAGTAAGGTTCCGTCCATTCCCTGCCGGTGGCAAGGTAAAATGAACTGAGAGACTCGAAGCGGCAGTTTATTGGCTGGAAATGGGCGCCCATGAGGTCAATGTCCTAGCATTGACTACTTGTTCGCAGCCTCATGCCTCGATTGCAAAAAGCTGCAGTTAAGGTATCACAAACAGGACTTAGTACCTCCGCCATGTCGACCTCTCACAGGGAGTATTGACTTGCTGTCCTTTGAGGAAGTTTTGGTGGTCCTGCCCTCTCCATTTATTACGTCTTTAGTTACTCCCCCCTCAACCCTCTCCATCGCTGCTCATCTCCCCGGCCTGGTGAGGCTATTGCAGAAATCAAAGACCTGTGCGCGAGAAATCAGGGGTAACCATGGAAACTCAAGGTGGAAGAGGCAGATGGTGGCGTTGATGAAGTGGCCAAGGTCACAGAATGCAAAACAATTCCACTAAAGGAAAGGAAATGGGAGGAGGAGGAGGAGGAGGAGGAGGAGGAGGAGGAGGAGGAGGAGGAGGAGGAGGAGGAGGGGGAGGAGGAGGAGGAGGAGGAGGAGGAGGAGGAGGAGGAGGAGGAGGAGGAGGAGGAGGAGGAGGAGGAGGAGGAGGAGGAGGAGGAGGAGGAGGAGGAGGAGGAGGACGAGGTCGAGGTCGAGGAGGACGAGGACGAGGTCGAGGACGAGGAGGGTGCAGACGTTCAGGACAATACTTGAACTATCTACCATGGTGATGACATCAAACAACAACGGCAACGGCAACAAAAACAACATGCATGAAAATACATAGTTCTCTCGAACATGTGTAAGTATGATCTGTGTTGCGTGCATCTGTTGCTTGATAGTGTCACCGAAGTTATCGCACCAACTCTTGTAATAACAGTAAAATGTTCCAAAGCGGCTATGCCAACAAGCTCCCTGGGGTAATCTCTGTTAAGTGTAAATCAAGAGAGACTTCCAGAAACCCTGCCTCCAGGACCTGTACAATTAGTAATTGATCTCTGTCTTTGTCTCTCTGTCTCTCTCTGTCTCTGTCTCGTTCTCTCTCTCTCTCTCTCTCTCTCTCTCTCTCTCTCTCTCTCTCTATGTCTCTCTCTCTCGCTCTCACTCTTCTCTCTCTCGCTTTAACTCTCTCTCTCTCTGTCTCTCTCTCTCTCTCTCTCTCTCTCTCTCTCTCTCTCTCTCTCGGTGTCTCTCTCTCTCACTCACTGTTTAATGGCCAAATCCAACCCTAGTTTTTATACGCATCGAAACACTCAGATATAAAAAATCGCGCAAGTTTGCTTACAGACGATTTCTAGAAGTTTATGTCAAGGCACCAAATCATCATGTCAATGGTGAAATATAAAATTTCCTACTATAAATTATTTGTACTATTAGGGCCGTTAAATACTGGCTTAAACTACAAAGCATGCCTAATGACAGACTACCAAAGCAAGCACTTCAAACCGTCCCTAGTATACGAAACTGGTTGAAGTCCATCAAATATTGTCTCTGCGAATTAGGCATTGCCTACATATGGTACAAATAGAAGGACTAATAATGAAAGAAACTTCCCGAAAAGCCTTAAGATTAGACTCCAAGACTGCTATAGACAGAGATGGCATTGTAAGGTTACCGAAAGTGCTGGCTGGGATGGCTGGCGGGCTGGATGGGTGGGATGGGTGGGATGGGTGGGATGGGATGAGATGGGAGGAATGGATGAATGGATGGCTGGGATGGCTGGCGGGCTGGATGGATGGGATGGCTGGCGGGCTGGATGGATGGATGGGTGGGATGGGTTGGATGGGTTGGATGGGTGGGATGGGTGGGATGGGTGGGATGGGTTGGATGGGTGGGATGGGTTGGATGGGTGGGATGGGATGGGAGGAATGGATGGATGGATGGCTGGGATGGCTGGCGGGCTGGATGGATGGGATGGGTGGGATGGGATGGGATGGGAGGAATGGATGGATGGATGGCTGGGATGGCTGGCGGGCTGGATGGATGGGATGGCTGGCGGGCTGGATGGATGGATGGATGGGATGGGTTGGATGGGTTGGATGGGTGGGATGGGTGGGATGGGTTGGATGGGTGGGATGGGTTGGATGGGTGGGATGGGATGGGATGGGAGGAATGGATGGCTGGCTGGCTGGGATGGCTGGCTGGCTGGCTGGCTGGCTGGGATGGATGGATGGATTAATGGATGGATGATGGATGGATGGATGGATGGGTGGATGGATGGGATGGGATGGGATGGGATGGGATGGGATGGGTGGGATGGGTGGGATGGGTGGGATGGGTTGGATGGATTGGATGGGTGGGATGGGTTGGGATGGGATGTAAAGCCATTATGCACGACAATCACTAGAATAGTTTAGGAATAAGAGCAAATCGTCACGACGTTCCTATCTATTCGCCTCTTACGAATGGCGTGGGGAGACGCGGTGGATATATTCTGACCCCCAACTCCGAGGGGTGCGTGGGTGGGAAGGAATGGTATGAGTTTAGGACCTTGCTCAAGGACGCAACTTTGGGAACCTCAAAGCTTCCAATGCAGTACCGATTGGACGAATGCGACTGCAAGTCACACGCACTGACTACTCCGCCGCACAGTCCCACAGTAGATGAACGTCTGCCATTTGTCTTTGAATAAAGATTGGAGACCGAACTCCAAAGAATAATTTGTAGAAGAACTTTGATTTTGTCAGAAATTGAGAAGTTTGTGTCACTTCCGAAATGTCGTGAATACAGTTCACGAGAAAATAAGTTCTGTTTTGACAAAACGTTCTGTAAATACATAATCAAATACGAATCTAATGTTTCTGCCAATTTAATCTTTCATAGACATTCGCAAAAATTGATATCTAAATATACAAGTATTATTAATTATTGCTATTCAAGAGTGACAGCCGCGACAAAAGTGACGAAAAACATGTCTATTTCTGAAGAGCCAAGCATTCTTTCACAACTTGCAGACGTTAAGACACACCC
>JAWQFJ010002231.1:76143-78643 GCA_034096865.1 Theodoxus fluviatilis
GCGCACGACTATCACACTCCACGTGTTAACTGCATACTCTCGAGAAACGGTATCACGAACTCTTGGACCTGTGGAGGAATTTCGAAGTCTGCAAACACGCGTCGTGACCTTTGAATACAGCCTGTTGGAAAATCCGTGAGCAAATATGGCGAACTCATGACCAGCCGATGTAATCGATCGAAAATGATCCCGCTGAGATTTCGGGGTCGGAGCACTGTGGGAGGTTCTGGTGACATTCTGAAATCTGAGTCCAGTGAGGTTTTATTTGCCAGTGTTGTCTGCTTCTCCGGGAAGCATGTTCTCGCCGTTTTGTCTTTTCCTGGTCACATAACTACTGCTTTGAGAGCAATTCGTTCCTTTGCAGATGGATTATAGGAGTTTTCAACAGGAACACTTCGCGTCTCCTTACGCGTTTCGGAAGAGGCGAATAACTATGGAACTCGTGGCGTGAATCGCTTTCATAATAACCAACTATAAATGATTACTCGTAATCAACGCCCTTGAATAGCCTACAAAGGCCGATAGGCCGTAGAAAGTACACTTATTCAGTATCAATTCATTCATTCAACGTGTTAAGTGTGTGTGAGCGCAGACCTTACGGTGTATGCAATGAGTTGATGATTACAAGTTTACCGATTTTTTTAACACATTAAAATATGAACTCTCTATAAAGCGTATAAGCTTAAATGAAATGTACAATTTAAACATTGTAGGTGTACATAACTTATAAAATTTCCCTATGCTGATAGAACCACATATCGAAAGTGTGGAATACTGTGGGGCCTGGTAGCCGAACGGTTAGAGCGGTTTGACCTGCAGTCGCCTACAGCTCGAGGGTGCGATGTTCGAAGCTGCACAGAGCCTAGAGTTGCATCCTTAGGCAAGAACCTTCACCCACACTGCTTCCAACAGAGAAGTAAGGCTGGTTACTGGACGCTGCACAGCAACGACCGGGAGTGAAGTCCCCCCCCCCATCTTTTTGGACTAAAATAAATAGTATTATAATGGTTTACATTGATTTGCGAATCATTGAATACATGTACACTTTGTTGCTACGTCCTGCATACACGCCTTGAGATTTAGCCCGAAATCGCGACGAATCTTCTGTATCCAGGATTGCTGTATACCTATGGACTAGAATACAATGATAAGATCCGATTCGCACATTGCATCATTTGTATACATGGCCACACAGCAGTGTCTAATACTGACAGCCATTCGTTATGATGTGCTCGCCTCGTTCTGAGTTGCTGGCTGCCGTGAATAAGATCCATGCATTATTGCACTCGATCTTGCTTCTCTTTCCACAGAAAACGAGTCAACACAAAGGAGACGACTGCTTTGATGTTCCTCTTTCTCAACGAGGCATGAACGTTTCGTGACCTTGTGACGCAGGTAATCTGCACAAGACGAGGTCAAAATGACCTCCAACAAACAAGTATTGCAGTCTCTATTGTAGTTTTCACAACAGTTTTTACGCCTTTTGTTGTTCCATGTCGTGAACGTACTGAAATCAAACGCAAAAAAAAAAATGCCCAGTCATCTTCTCCTTTACCTACGTTTTACAATCTACACACTCGAACGTTCCAGACAAGCGCATGGTAATAACAGCAGTACTTTGAGTAACTTTTCTCTTCTCTTCTCTTCTCTTCTCTTCTCTTCTCTTCTCTTCTCTTCTCTTCTCTTCTCTTCTCTTCTCTTCTCTTCTCTTCTCTTCTCTTCTCTTCTCTTCTCTTCTCTTCTCTTCTCTTCTCTTCTCTTCTCTTCTCTTCTCTTCTCTTCTCTTCTCTTCTCTTCTCTTCTCTTCTCTTCTCTTCTCTTCTCTTCTCTTCTCTCTCTCTCTCTCTCTCTCTTCTCTCTTAGTCTTCCCATCAATCTGCCCTTCAGTCTGTCCTTCAGTCTGTCCGTCCATCTGTCCGTCTGCCTGTCTGTCTCTCTTTCCGTCTGTCTGACTGCTAGCTCTCTTTCTGTCTGACTGCTCTCTCTCTCTCTCTCTCTCTCTCTCTCTCTCTCTCTCTCTCTCTCTCTCTCTCCTCTCCCTCCCACCCACCCACCTCTCTCTCTCTCTCTCTCTCTCTCTCTCTCTCTCTCTCCTCTCCCTCCCCCCCCCTCTCTCTCTCTCTCTCTCTCTCTCTCTCTCTCTCTCTCTCTCTCTCTCTCTCTCTCTCTCTCTCTCTCTCTCTCTCTCTCTTCCTCTTCCTCTCTCTCATCAAAACTATCAGTGCTACTCATGCCGTTTGACACCGCAGGATGCCGTATTTCAGCGTAAAGCGGATGACCTCTTCCTGTCTGGGAGAGGGAAGCGCCACAGCTGGGAGGGGGGAACGCCACAGCTGGGAGGGGGGAGCGCCACAGCTGGGAGGGGGTAACGCCACAGCTGGGAGGGTGTGGTCGTTGCTGTACACCTGGTCACGCAATTCAAGCCAGCCGTCACACTTCCTGACACAGGTGAGAAAGACAACACGCAATTCGACTGCACAGACTGACTGGATCACTCCAC
>JAWQFJ010002231.1:83643-93643 GCA_034096865.1 Theodoxus fluviatilis
CGATGACAACAGGTTTTTCGCGATAATCTACACACGTTAGAAAGATTCAATGATGTAGAACAGCACAAGAAATTCACGTTTAAGTGTCAGGACATCTTACAAAGTAGCAGAGGCCACAGAAATTTCGAATTGAGCGAGGACTGCCCGCCATTAGGAGTAATGGATGGACACAACTCCACCGCTACGTTACAAGCAGGAACCAAGCTGATTGGCTGTTCGAGAAAATTTCTGAGGGCCATGAAAAAATAGAAAGTGTTCTTAACTGGCGGCAATTCGACATAAAACTGCCCTTCAGACGTGCAAGCGTGATGGAAATGGCGTAGTTGCCAGAAACCTTGCCATGTGTGCCGTTAGCACTACTCCCAAAGCCATGGCGCCTCAGCGAGTACAAATAGAAAACTGATCGACTTATTGCCCACCAATCATATTTACCACACCCTAGAGATTACATTCCCAGACTGCCGAATAACATATCTACACGCCAATTTGAGACTGTGCATATCACCCACGGCATGAGATAGCTATAGGGCCAAACGCCATTTTGAAGGAACACATCTGACCCGATCCAGCACAAAGTTCCTGGAGCAAAACTCCAGAGAGTGCAGGACTAATCATTCGTGCCTTCCGCTGTTTGCAAGCTGAACGAGTGAGAGGCTCTGTCCATCTGATGGATTTTTCTCCTTTTGTTTTGTTCCAGTATGCATCTGTACTGTATGTGTGTATTCAAAGTTGCTGAAGGTGTTTAACGAAGTATCTACCATGTGGGATTATACACTTCGACTATCTCTCTCCCCCCCCCCTCTCTCTGTCTGTCTGTCTGTCTGTCTGTCTGTCTGTCTGTCTGTCTGTCTGTCTGTCTGTCTGTCTGTCTGTCTGTCTGTCTGTCTGTCTGTCTGTCTGTCTCTCTCTCTCTCTCTCTCTCTCTCTCTCCTCTGTGGTACGTGTGTATGTGTGTGTATGTTTATGTGTCTCTCTGTGTGAGTGTCTGTCTGTCTGTCTGTCTGTCTGTCTGTCTGTCTGTCTGTCTGTTTGTTTGTCTGTCTGTTTGTCTGTCTGTTTCTCTGTCTGTGTGCATGTGTGTCTATCTGTGTGTCTGTCTGTGTATCTGTCTGTCTGTCTGTCTGTCTGTCTGTCTGTCTGTGTGTCTGTCTGTGTGTCTGTCTGTGTGTCTGTCTGTGTGTGTGTGTGTGTGTCTGTCTGTCTGTCTGTCTGTCTGTCTGTGTGTCTGTGTGTATGGCTGGCTGGCTGGCTGGCTGGCTGGCTGTTTGCCTGTCAGTGTGTCTGTCTGTCTGTCTATCTGTCTGTCTGTCTGTCTGCCTGTGTGTCTCTCTGTGTGTCTCTGTGTGTGTGTGAGTGTCTGTCTGTCTGTCTGTCTGTATGTCTGTCTGTGTGTGAGTGTCTGTCTGTCTGTCTGTCTGTCTGTCTGTCTGTCTGTCTGTCTGTCTGTCTGTCTGTCTGTCTGTCTGTCTGTCTGTCTGTCTGTCTGTCAGTCTGTCTGTCTATATGTCAATCTGTCAGTCTGTCTGTCTGTCTGTCTGTCTGTCTGTCTGTCTGTCTGTCTGTCTGTCTGTCTGTGTGTCTGTGTGTCAGTCAGTCTGTCTGTCCGTTCGTTCGTTTGTCTATCATCCTCTGTGTGTGTGCGTGTGTGTGTTTGTGTGTGTGTTTGTAAATGTGTGTGTGCGTGTGTGTGCGTGTGTGTGTGTGTGTGTGTGTGTGTGTGTGTGTGTGTGTGTGTGTGTTTCTATCAGTATTTACAAACTATCACGTTGTTATAGACAAATGGTCCATCTACATACTCATTCGCTAGAAGGTTTTTTCCCCTTTCGATCACACACTTTTTACGGTACATTATGTTTTCCACGCGACATTCAATCCGGATTCAGTATAAGAGAAAAACGCACGAGAAAAAATTGTTGAAAAATCAATCTTTGAATAACACAGTCGATGGAAACAAAAACTGTTCTATCGCCGTAGAACTTCAAAGATATTATTTCGCGAGGAGAAAAATATTGCAAATTTTTTCTGATACTGAATCCGGATTGAAATTAGTTTGAAAACAAATATGCCATGGAAAATACCATGTGAAATGACCACTTTTGCTACTCTATCACTCATCTGTTACAGGACTGATCGAAGTGGCATACCCTTTCAATGAAAGTGTAAGTTGGATGTGGTTTTGATACAGTATTCGAGGATTTTTTCGCGAATACAACAGCATACTTGGAAAAAAACGACTGCTGCAAAATTGGTGTTATTTAAATACTTTGCGATCAATTGTGACCCTCCACCACGGAATGAGACGCTTTGTCCCTGGAACCATTCGGCGCTAGCACTGGAAATAGGTACAAGGGGTGTGGATTGTCGATTTTGAGTTTTTGGTTGTTTCTGGTTCAGTAATCCTTTATCTACAATGTCAGCGAGTTTCATTTACCAAATCTGTCTCTAAATACGTTTAAATACTTAATTTATGCAAGAGGGGTTTCAAAATAAATACTTCATTAAATATTCAAAATTTAAAATGCTTGTATCTCAAAAACTACTCAACCGATTTCAATAAATTTTTCACCATTTCGCAGCTTTTTAGATCCTTTTTGTAAGACCTGATATCACTCTATGCATTCAAAACCTTTAATCTGATTGGTTCGCTTAACTATGGACCATATGGGAGAGGGAAGGAACCAGCCAATCGGAGCGCAGCTTAGAGTGAGCCTCGAGGTGTTAGCGATTCTGCCTTCAACGCGCCACGCTTCCGTGCCTATCGTGATTTCGACTCACTACTGCTGATTTTTCGACGGAAAACAAGCATACATGAAGGTATGTTCCCGTAAACTTGTAAATTTATAGTGTATTACTGATTTCTTGTGTCAGATTGATGTAAATCAACAGATCGAGTTCACTTTCAGCGGCCACGGAGCCGATCTCAACCCACAAGTTGAATTTCGTTTACATGAATTTTGCCGAAGATGAATGTGCAGACTTGAGAGAATATTCAGCTCTCTGCTGTACATCTCGCATTGCTTGTTTGAGAAATCTTTGTATTAAATGAACAGTAATGATGAAATGACTTCAAATAGTTGGACTGGCTCTGAAACTACATATTGTATGTGATTGATTTCAGGTCGAGGCCGCATCAACATTGCTTTTAAATAGTTTTGTATGTTTCTTTGAATAAAATACTTTGGAATCTAATAGCATCATCAGTTCCCATTGTGGCGTATAAAAAGTTTAACAATCACTGTGCACCCGTACCCCCACCCCCACCCCACACTTTACTACACAAACATTTTAGTGTAATTTTTGTGTTTCTTGGACCTGTGCACATTAGCACTGATTTTAAAATTACATGTATTATGAATAGGTTTTTGATCAGTAAGCCATTGTGACAATTTATCCGTGAACGTACATTTTCGTGTATTTTCTGAAACAATGTTGACAATAAACTACTTTATGTTTCAAACTGAAAATTTGTGTGTTAGTTTTTTATGTTATGTTGTATGACTGTGCCAAATTTCAAAGAAATGCATGCATGGGTGCTAAGGAAACTGTTGTGCTGAAGTTTCAAAACTTTTATTTCCATTTTTCTCAGAAACACATTTCCGAGGGTAAGTATATTTATATACCTGTAACTCGGAGACTATTTGTCCGATTTTCAAACGGTATTCACCATCGTGATTGCCATTTAAAATACTTTCAGACAGAGTAAAAAACTGAAAATGGCCCAGGGGGACAAAGCAACTCATTCCGTGGTGGAGGGTCACAATTGACACCAAGGGGTTGCGTGCTACGTCCCACTTTGAACGTGCTACATTCCACTTTGAACGTGCTATATCCCACTTTGAACGTGCTATATCCCACTTTGAACGTGCTATATCCCACTTTGACTGTCTTACGTCCCCCTTTGAACGTGTCACGTCCCACTTTGACTGTCTTACGTCCCACTTTGAACGTGCTACGTCCCACTTTGAACGTGCTATATCCCACTTTGACTGTCTTACGTCCCACTTTGAACGTGTCACGTCCCACTTTGAACGTGCTATATCCCACTTTGACTGTCTTACGTCCCACTTTGAACGTGCTATATCCCACTTTGACTGTCTTACGTCCCCCTTTGAACGTGTCACGTCCCACTTTGAACGTGTCACGTCCCACTTTGAACGTACTACGTCCCATTTTGAACATACTACGTCCTACTTTGACTGTCTTACGTCCCACTTTGAATGTCTTACGTCCCACTTTGAACGTACTACGTCCCACTTTGAACGTGCTCTTCCCACTTTGAACAAACTACGTCCCACTTTGAACGTGCTACGTCCCACTTTGAACATACTACGTCCCACTTTGAACGTGCTACGTCCCACTTTGAACGTGCTACGTCCCACTTTGAACGTGCTACGTCCCACTTTGAACGTGCTACATTCCACTTTGAACGTGCTACGTCCCACTTTGAACGTGCTACGTCCCACTTTGAACGTGCTACGTCCCACTTTGAACGTGCTACGTCCCACTTTGAACGTGCTACGTCCCACTTTGACTGTCGTACGTCCCACTTTGAACGTGCTACGTCCCACTTTGAACGTGCTACGTCCCACTTTGAACATACTACGTCCCACTTTGAACGTGCTACGATCCACTTTGAACGTGCTACGTCCCACTTTGAACGTGCTACGTCCCACTTTGAATGTGCTACGTCCCACTTTGAACGTGCTACGTCCCACTTTGAACGTGCTACGTCCCACTTTGAATGTGCTACATCCCACTTTGAGCGTGCTACGTCCCAATTTGAACGTGCTACGTCCCACTTTGCACACACTACGTCCCACTTTGGACATACTACGTCCCACTTTGAACGTGCTCCGTCCCACTTTGAACGTGATACGTCCCACTTTGAACACACTACGTCCCACTTTGGACATACTACGTCCCACTTTGAACGTGCTACGTCCCACTTTGAACGTGCTACGTCCCACTTTGAACGTGCTACGTCCCAGTTTGAACGTGCTACATTTCACGTTGACTGTCTTACGTCTCACTTTGAACGTACTACGTCCCACTGTGAACGTGCTACGTCCCACTTTGAACGTGCTACGTCCCACTTTGAACGTGCTACGTCCCACTTTGAACGTGCTACGTCCCACTTTGAATGTGCTACATCCCACTTTGAACGTGCTACGTCCCACTTTGAACATATTTCGTCTCACTTTGAATGTACCACCTTCCACTTTGAACGTACTTCGTTCCACTTTGAACGTGCTACGTCCCACTTTGAACGTGCTACGTCCCACTTTGAACGTGCTACGTCCCACTTTGAACGTGCTACGTCCCACTTTGAACGTGCTACGTCCCACTATGAACGTGCTACGTCCCACTTTGAACGTGCTACGTCCCACTTTGAACGTGCTACGTCACACTTTGAACGTGCTACGTCCCACTTTGAACGTGCTACGTCCCACTGTGAACGTGCTACGTCCCACTTTGAACGTGCTACGTCCCACTGTGAACGTGCTACGTCCCACTTTGAACGTGCTACGTCCCACTTTGAACGTGCTACGTCCCACTTTGAACGTGCTACGTCCCACTTTGAACGTGCTACGTCCCACTTTGAACACACTACGTCCCACTTTGAACGTGCTACGTCCCACTTTGAACGTGCTACGTCCCACTTTGAACGTGCTACGTCCCACTTTGAACGTGCTACGTCCCACTTTGAACGTGCTACGTCCCACTTTGAACGTGCTACGTCCCACTTTGAACGTGCTACGTCCCACTTTGAATGTGCTACATCCCACTTTGAGCGTGCTACGTCCCACTTTGAACGTGCTACGTCCCACTTTGCACACACTACGTCCCACTTTGGACATACTACGTCCCACTTTGAACGTGCTCCGTCCCACTTTGAACGTGATACGTCCCACTTTGAACACACTACGTCCCACTTTGGACATACTACGTCCCAGTTTGAACGTGCTACGTCCCACTTTGAACGTGCTACGTCCCACTTTGAACGTGCTACGTCCCACTTTGAACGTGCTACATTCCACGTTGACTGTCTTACGTCTCACTTTGAACGTACTACGTCCCACTGTGAACGTGCTACGTCCCACTTTGAAGTGCTACGTCCCACTTTGAACGTGCTACGTCCCACTTTGAACGTGCTACGTCCCACTTTGAATGTGCTACATCCCACTTTGAACGTGCTACGTCCCACTTTGAACATATTTCGTCTCACTTTGAATGTACCACCTTCCACTTTGAACGTACTTCGTTCCACTTTGAACGTGCTACGTCCCACTTTGAACGTGCTACGTCCCACTTTGAACGTGCTACGTCCCACTTTGAACGTGCTACGTCCCACTTTGAACGTGCTACGTCCCACTTTGAACGTGCTACGTCCCACTTTGAACGTGCTACGTCCCACTTTGAACGTGCTACGTCACACTTTGAACGTGCTACGTCCCACTTTGAACGTGCTACGTCCCACTGTGAACGTGCTACGTCCCACTGTGAACGTGCTACGTCCCACTGTGAACGTGCTACGTCCCACTTTGAACGTGCTACGTCCCACTTTGAACGTGCTACGTCCCACCTTGAACGTGCTACGTCCCACTTTGAACGTGCTACGTCCCACTTTGAACACACTACGTCCCACTTTGAACGTGCTACGTCCCACTTTGAAAGTGCTACGTCCCACTTTGAACGTGCTACGTCCCACTTTGAACGTGCTACGTCCCACTTTGAACGTGCTACATTCCACGTTGACTGTCTTACGTCTCACTTTGAACGTACTACGTGCCACTGTGAACGTGCTACGTCTCACTTTGAACGTGCTACGTCCCACTTTGAACGTGCTACGTCCCACTTTGAAAGTGCTACGTCCCACTTTGAATGTGCTACATCCCACTTTGAACGTGCTACGTCCCACTTTGAACGTGCTACGTCCCACTTTGAACGTGCTACGTCCCACTTTGAACGTGCTACGTCCCACTTTGACTATCTTACGTCCCACTTTGAACGTGCTACGTCCCACTGTGAACGTGCTACGTCCCACTGTGAACGTGCTACGTCCCACTGTGAACGTGCTACGTCCCACTGTGAACGTGCTACGTCCCACTGTGAACGTGCTACGTCCCACTCTGAATGTGACTTTCTCCTTTCGTTCAGTTCCTAAAGCGAGCTCACAAATCGGCTTTAAGCACAACATTTAAGTTTTGCATTGTAACAAATTATATGGAAAACGTGCTTTGGGAACTTCAAACCTAGTGGATTCCGATTCTGGCTTCGCGATGCGACATTTCGTCCGGTTAACAACAGCCTTAAATCAGACAGAAGTAAGGACGCGGTACTTTGGCAGCAGTTTTACACACACACACACACACACACACACACACACACACACACACACACACACACACACACACACACACACACACACACACACACACACACACACACACACACACAACAGCTAGGGGCTTTTTTAAATATCGGCAATTTAGAAAGCAGTGGATGTTTATATACAGCCAGTCTTTTCAAACGACTTTTCGAACTGATCCAAATCGAATTCCACGCATCGCAGCAACTGCTGTCTTCAATTCCAGAAGCAAAGCAGGTAAAAGTGCAACTCATGCAGATTAATCAAAAAGACTTCCCATCTCTTTTTGGGGGGTGGTTGAGTGGGGATGGGGATGGGATGGTAGGGTGGGGGTGAGGATGGGATGGTAGGGTGGGGATGGAGATGGGATGGTAGGGTGGGGGTGAGGATGGGATGGTAGGGTGGGGATGGGGATGGGATGGTAGGGTGGGGGTGAGGATGGGATGGTAGGGTGGGGGTGAGGATGGGATGGTAGGGTGGGGGTGAGGATGGGATGGTAGGGTGGGGATGGGGATGGGATGGTAGGGTGGGGGTGAGGATGGGATGGTAGGGTGGGGATGGAGATGGGATGGTAGGGTGGGGGTGAGGATGGGATGGTAGGGTGGGGGTGGGGATGGGATGGTAGGGTGGGGGTGAGGATGGGATGGTAGGATGTGGATGGGGATGGGATGGTAGGGTGGGGATGGGGATGGGATGGTAGGGTGGGGGTGAGGATGGGATGGTAGGGTGGGGGTGAGGATGGGATGGTAGAGTGGGGATGGGGATGGGATGGTAGGGTGGGGGTGAGGATGGGATGGTAGGGTGGGGGTGAGGATGGGATGGTAGGGTGGGGGTGAGGATGGGATGGTAGGGTGCGGGTGAGGATGGGATGGTAGAGTGGGGATGGGGATGGGATGGTAGGGTGGGGGTGAGGATGGGATGGTAGGGTGGGGATGGGGATTGGATGGTAGGGTGGGGGTGAGGATGGGATGGTAGGGTGGGGGTGGGGATGGGATGGTAGGGTGGGGGGTGGGGATGGGAAGGGGGTGGGGGGTGGGGGGAACTCTCAGACCGCCTGGCATGTACATAAAACATGAATACCTCCTTAATTAAGCTAGGAAAAGTACTTGACGAGTAGTCTGAGACGATTTTGTGTGCGGCCAGGGACAGAAGCAGTACTGTCGTGCTGATTCTTGTGTGCACGTGCTGTTGTAGTCTGTGCATCCGTATGTGCGTGTGTGTGTTTGGAATGATGCGCGTATTCGCGTGCGTGCGTGTTTACACGCGTGTGTGTGCGTGTGTGTGTGCGCGTGCATGCGTGCTTGTATATATGTGTGTGTGTGTGTGTGTGCGTGGGTTTGTTAGGTGTGTGTGTATGTGTGCGCGCACGAGTGCGCCAGAATTTGCTAGCGTCCTATAACGGGTGTGTGAATGAACATACGTGTATGCTTATGTGTATGTAAACGTAAGCACATATCTGTTTAATCGCCTCTCATCAGATGGCAGCCTCGACGGAGAGATCGCCTGCCGACTGGCCAAGGCAAGCAGCTCCTGAACCAGAGTCTGGCGGGAGAGGGGCATTGCCATTCAAACAAAGACCGCAGTCTATAGAGCCGTCGTCCTCACATCCCTGTTGTACAGTTGTTAAACCTGGACTTGCTGCCGCAGGCACATCAAACGGCTTGACCCGTTTCACCTCCGCTGCCTCCTGAACATCAGCTGGGAAGACAGGGTGACAAACCAGGACGTGCTCAGACGCGCCAAACTGCCAGGAACTGAGGTCGTGATCATGCAGGACCAGCTGAGGTGGACTGGCCACGTCATGCGACTGGACGATAGCCGCCTGCCGAAACAGATTTTCTGTGGTGAGCTGACACGCGGCACACGTCACCAAGGCGGTCCAATCAGACGCTACAAAGACACTCATAAAAATACACTGCGGTCCTGCAGCATCCCTACGATTGGATGGGAGGCCCTGTCTGCTGACCGCAGTGTTTGGCGACAGCAAGTCTACAGAGGCACCAAGACCTTCAAAGCAGAGCGCCTGGCAAGCCTGGACAGGCAAGCCAGGCCAGGAAAGGCAAAAACAGAAGGCCCTACTCCCTCTGCAGCAGGTTGCCCCGTGTGTGGACGTCCCTGCGCATCGGAGTTAAGACGCCACTGACGTCATCTTCCCAGAGCGAAGGACCTCAATGATGGGAGCGTAAGTGCATATATGTCTAATCGTGTGCGTGATTTTGTCTGTGTATGCAGAATGTGCCTGTAGCAGGACAATATACCCGCACAAAGGGCGGGAGCCCTGGCCGTTAGAGTTTCGGGATCTTTCCCAGCAGCGGGGCCTGGGGCGGGCCGTTTTGCAGGTGATGTGAACAGAAGGCATCATGGCTACACCAGAGGTCACTGAAACCAACCAAACTTTCTTCAAAATCTCAAACCTAACCCAAATTCAACAGTAACCTGGTCACTGACCTCCCAACTAAGTCTAAAATCTCCTTTACACATATCTACACAAATCTACGCATATTTACAGCAAGCAAAACAACAACAAAACGCGCAGCTATCCCTTTGTCAAATAGCCCGTCTGCCTAGCTACGCTTGAATACTCGTTTTTCTGCCTCTCTTTGAAAGCACGTGCTTGCGTGCATAAGTACG
>JAWQFJ010002233.1:0-2500 GCA_034096865.1 Theodoxus fluviatilis
CACAGCAGACCACTCGCTCCGTACAAAGTTTAAGCTCTCACCTATAACTCAATCGTATCTGCTGCCCTCTCTCACTCTCTCTCTGTCGCTCCTTATATATGTGATGGAGTGGCATAAGGCATGATGGTAGCAGGGCGCAGGTATGAGACAATTCGTGCTTGCTTTCCATAACTTTATTCATCCATGGGTACAGGAGCCCCTGGCTGGTCCAGGCCTGATGATAATCGCCTGGACCAACCCAAGACCGTGGTGGCAGTGGTCTCTCCCCCAGATGGAATGGGGTCTCGTAGTGGGTCTCGTAGCGGGTCTGTCTTAGCATGCACTGCTGCCTCTATTTATTGGGGTCCACAAGAATAGATACACAGAGGGAACCCGAGGACTTTTACACAAAGGACAGAAGTTCTCTGGCGTGGGAAACAGGTGTAGGGAGGCGTTGGTGGCTCAGAATTCTGGTTGCTCCCAAACTGACCACAATGTCAGCCTGTATCCAGCCCAGCGCGCCACAGAGGAGGGAAGGAGAGGCCACAGCTGGAGACGAGGAAGCGAGAGAGCGGAGGCTGTGAAACAGGGGGCAGAGCCGTTGGTGGGTGCTGACAATCTGGCAGCTCCGAACGCTGACATCTTGGAGATAACCATGCCAGCCATCCTCCAGCCCAGCGCCACCAGCGGAGAGATGAGTGGTCACAGCCGGAGACAGGGGAGGGAGAGAGCGAAGGCGTGGGAGAGAGGGAGAGGAGAGGAGAGGAGAGAGAGAGAGAGAGAGAGAGAGAGAGAGAGAGAGAGAGAGAGAGAGAGAGAGAGAGAGAGAGAGAGAGAGAGAGAGAGAGCAAGTTACATGGCAAGAGGTCGAGAATACTGAGAGCAAAGTAATTCAGTAGGGAAGGGTTTCCTCTTGGCTACATATACATTTCCTCAATTACCAGAAACTTCCAGTACAAGGGCGAACATACTCAATTCTTCTGCGGCCTTCGCGACTAACGTCACGTGACATAACAAAGCCACTTGGTCGCGAGTCGGTCAATGACCTGTTGTGAAGATTCTAGAATCTGCCCAGTGTTGCAGGCGCAGTTGTTTTAGTATATTGGAGAGAGTGAGAGAGAGCAGCAGATACGACAGAGTTAAAGGTGAGAGCTTAAACTTTGTACGGAGCGAGTTTTCTGCTGTGTGCTAGCGAGTACTACGAATTGCTGCTGGCTGATTTTCACCACTGTAGCGATCAGTGCGTGAATAAAGTTTATCGAAAACGACCACCAGTGTCTGTCACTTCGACTTCCTAGCGCAAGCCAGGAGAACCCCCGTACATCAGGATATTGCAAGAGAAGAGTGCAACATTGGTTCTGCAGACGGCGAACAGTCGAAGCAGTGACAGTCCACGACTGAAATGGACGGCGAGAAGCGCGTAACTCGATCTGCTGCACATGCGGAGGCGACAGAGCAACCGATGGAAGACATTGCAATGATGATGAGACTTCTGCTCGACCAACAGAGACAGCAGAGAGAAGCCCAGGAGGAGGAAAAACGAGACCGCGAGTGGGAGAAGGCAGAGGAGAAGGCAGACCGCGAGCGGGAGAAGGCAGAGGAGAAGGCAGACCGTGAGCGGGAGAAGGCAGAGGAGAAGGCAGACCGTGAGCGGGAGAAGGCAGAGGAGAAGGCAGACCACGAGCGGGAGAATGCAGAGGAGAAGGCAGACCGCGAGCGGAAGGAGGCAGAAGAGACTGCATTCCACGAACGGGAAGGAGGCAGAAGAAGGTGCATACCATGAACAGAAAGAGGCGGAAGAGAGGGAACATCGCCTGCGTCAGGAAAATTTGCTGCATACCATCATGATCGGGACAGAGGGACTGCAGAGGGAAATCGAGGCAGTAAGAGAGGAGGTAGATCGCATCGATGCTAACCTCCAGCAAGAAGCAACACGCCTCGATTCCCTTGAAGGGGAAGTAACTCGGCTCGACACCGTCATCTGCAGACTGCTGGAAGAGAAAGAAGAAACAAAAGCAAGCCTCTCCTATCCAGCCAGACTTTACATCCAAGATAACCACCGGGCCTCCAAGCAACTTCGAGCTGAGGCGTCACCATTCGTCACAAACCAGAAAGAGGCATACCCCCCAGGCAGTCGTCCAGTGCAGCGGCCACAGACGTACGACGGGAAGGCACCGTGGGATGCCTACCACATCCAGTATGAGGTGACCGCGCAGATCAACGGTTGGGGAGAACGGGAGAAAGCGAGTTTCCTCATCTCCAGCCTGACGGGACAAGCGCTGACAGTCCTGGAAACCATCCCACCCGAAGGTAGGAACGACTACACTGCCCTCGTTTGGACCCTCCGTGACAGGTTTCAAGATTCCCGAAATGCAGACTAGGCTAAGGCAGCACTCTACACGAGAAAGCGCAAAAAAGGAAAAGCAGCAGATACGACTGAGATAAGGTGAGAGCTTATCTTGTGTAAGAAGCGAGCCTCTGCTGTACTCTGTGCTGAGTGAAGCTGCTACGAGTTGTTACG
>JAWQFJ010002233.1:7500-22500 GCA_034096865.1 Theodoxus fluviatilis
CTTTCGCGCAACACTCGGGTGTGCGCTCGCGACCTCCAGTCTTGCACCTTGTGTGGACTGAAAAAGTGTTTGCAGTCCTCCCCTTCGCTGCAAGCCATAGGGAAGTACTTTGCGGCAGTTGCCGCTGTTTCTACTTAAAATTGTTGACGTTCGTTGTTGTCAGAAATTTTGGTTAAGAGACCATTGTTCGCCCAGTACTATTTAGTGCACGAGCTGATAGGTCTCAGTTTAGCTGGCCGGTTTGTTACTAGTGAGTCACTAGTTACACTGGCTTGCTTGTTATTTTACTTGTCGTCCCGTTGGGTTTTCGTAGCCTGTTCGCCGTTTATGCGTCGGTAGCTGTTTGCTAAACCGCGCTGTTTGTAATGGCGGAACGCCGGACCGCTCTCCATGTTCGAGGTGAAGGGGGGAAAAGGCGTCGACAAGGGGGTTTCCTCTTCGACTACTGTTGCCGTGGCGGCGAGGAGGGGAGTGGAGAAGGGTTCTCGTTCAACTAGAAAGAGTACTCCTTCTCTACCACCTTCTTCCCCGTCCACGCGAGAGTCAGGGTCGAAGTCGAGGGAATCTTCGCGTGCTTTCGCTTTTGTTGCGGTGGCTCCAGTTGAGGCTGCGGAAGTACGTTCTTCACACGCTGTTGCTGCTGTACCCACCACTCAGTCTATGGTAACGACTGTGTGTTCTGTGGCTTAGCCAGCGTTTGCTCTCTCTACTGGTGCTGTAGGGTCTAACCCGTTGTTTTTGTTAGATTTGGCGTCGGCTTCTTTTCTTGCTACTTCTCAGTCTAGCTTGGCGGCCAGCTGAGAATTTCCCTTCGCCCACACCAGGAACAATGTCTCCTGGGGAAATTTTGGAGCTGCCGTCATCATTGGTTTTTTCGATGACAGAGCCTAGGAGTGACGCTCACGCTTGGCTACGGAGCTTCCTCGTTCGCCGGAGCTCCACGGCCTTCGGAACCTGCCCACTCGCCATGCTTCTCCCATTTTAGCGGGACAAGAGTCTCCAGGCGTCTTCTCTCCCGTCCTTTCCTTCGGGTCGGTTGCTCCTTGTCGGACAGACCTCGAGCTTCGTTCAGACAGAGCCTTACGACAAGCCACGTGCTAAGGATGGCTGGACGAACTGGTTATCATGCTGCCTACCATCTCCGAAGTTCAGCTGGGTCCAATTACCGTACTCCTGAAGGTCGAGCGAGACGGTTCGACTCAGGCAGGTATGGCTGTCTTTCCGTTCTCCCGAAAGGTTGAGCGATACGGCTCGACATGGGCAGAGAAGGCTGTCTTTCCGTGCTCCCGAAAGGTTGAGCGATACGGTTCGACATGGGCAGAGAAGGCTGTCTTTCCGTGCTCCCGAAAGGTTGAGCGATACGGTTTGACATGGGCAGAGAAGGCTGTCTTTCCGTGCTCCCGAAAGGTTGAGCGATGCTGTTCGACAGAGGCAGAGCGTTGCGACCGGCCGCACGGCAGAATTGTCTGAACGGCCCGATCAGCACGCTGCCTGCCTTCTCGGGCAATCAGATGTGCCCAGTCACCGTGCTCCCGAAAGGTTGAGCGAGACGGGTCGGTGCACGCAGGGCGTTGCGACCGGCCACGCGACAGGTTTGTCTGTACGTACCGGTCAGCATACTGCCTTCCGACCCTGGCGGTCGACCGTGCCCGGTTCCCGTGTTTCCGCAAGGTTGAGCGAGACAGTTCAACATGGGCAGAGAGTTGCGATCGACCGCGAAACAGTTCAACATGGGCAGAGAGTTGCGATCGACCGCGAGACAGTTCAACATGGGCAGAGAGTTGCGATCGACCGCGAGACAGTTCAACATGGGCAGAGAGTTGCGATCGACCGCGAGACAGTTCAACATGGGCAGAGAGTTGCGATCGACCGCGAGACAGTTCAACATGGGCAGAGAGTTGCGATCGACCGCGAGACAGTTCAACATGGGCAGAGAGTTGCGATCGACCGCGAGACAGTTCAACATGGGCAGAGAGTTGCGATCGACCGCGAGACAGTTCAACATGGGCAGAGAGTTGCGATCGACCGCGAGACAGTTCAACATGGGCAGAGAGTTGCGATCGACCGCGAGACAGTTCAACATGGGCAGAGAGTTGCGATCGACCGCGAGACAGTTCAACATGGGCAGAGAGTTGCGATCGACCGCGAGACAGTTCAACATGGGCAGAGAGTTACGATCGACCGCGAGACAGTTCAACATGGGCAGAGAGTTGCGATCGACCGCGAGACAGGAATGTCGGTGCGGACAGGTCTGCATGCTATCGGTCAATCCCGAGGGTCGGGGAACTCGGAACAGCGGCACCTCCCCTGAATATCGGCACCATCGTTCTACGGATCGTGGTCCATGTTCTCCCGCGGACGGCGGGTGGGTGCGTCGGTCCAACACCCGGTTCTTTTCCGCCACTCGCCCCGTAGTCGTCAATCGTGTTTCTCCCACCAGGGAGGCATGGCTAGACCCACCGGGTCAGAGCCCAGCAAGTTGGCACTCTCGGTCCTCGGACCGTGGTTGCAGTTCGGCTGCGGATGCCGGGTGGGGCTATTGGTCTGCTGATCAAAGCTCCTATCGCTCTCTTTCCGTGGACAATCACCGTGGGTCTTCCGACCGAGAGCCCCTCGTGGATCGATCTGTCATGTACACGGTACATCCGTCTCTTCGGTCTCTGGACCGTGGTTTCCGTTCCCTACGGTCATTGCCTTCTTGCCAGTCCGATAGCTCTGGTGTTTTCCACCTGGAGACGCCATGCTCGGATGATGTGCAGTTCGTGCAAGAAGATCCTCCGGTCTCTGCCGAACTTCATCGTCAGTCGGTTTTGGCTTCAGTTACAGCCTTTTCCACAGACGTGGGTCAGCGGACGGTACCTTCCTCTAGTACAGCATATCAATCCAGTTTAGCGAGATTAATGAAAACAGGACCTCCGGTACAAATTTCTGAATTGCTGTTCTCGCGGACATGGTTGGCCAAGCGTCAGTAATGAATTTGAACCTACGCTCGGGGCAATCAAGTTCTGCATGGGAAAGGTACCGGGAGATGTGGTTTTGGAGCTAGCGGAATCTTTTCCATGGTCAGTGTCATCCTCATCTCCGGACACTTTTCAGGCTGCAGACGTTCCCTGGCTTCTCTCGATGCCGGACGAACGCCTTCCCTTTTAGGCCTATTCCCAACCTATGCCGCGCGACCTGTCTCTCCTGGCGGCAGCGAGCGACTCGCGCGTGATGGTGAAGAAAGTTCCGGCGGTGACCTTTGAATCAAAGTCTTTTTCTAATCTTGAGAAGGCTTCATCCAAATGGGTCAAAGGATGTTCTATTAGGCACTTTACTTGCAACTTTGACTCCTTCCATTGCCGTCCGCCCAGACGGGGACGCTGGTTCGTTTCAGTTGCGCCCACATCACGAAGTTGATCAGGAGGCAGTTGGAAGTTTGATCTACGCGTTGGGTCACGCTTACTCACACTTGGCTTCTCTGGCGCTTCATGTGCGCAGTCAACTCGCAGGCATGGCTCGGGATCGGATGCTGGCGGCGACCGATTTCCTTGACACGGATCTTAGACAGTTGCGCTCCCTGTCCCTTGTTTCACATTCTCTGTTTCCCTCTGATAAGCTGGATGAGTCTGTGCGGCGCATGATTTCCGATGCCAAGGATCGGGCCATCTCGTTCTCAACACGAGATCTGGCTACTCCCGCTTCACTTGCTCTTGGGCAGGTTCAGTCGCTCAAGCGCAAACGCGGTCATCAATCTACGAAGCGCAGGAGGGCTGTTAACTCTGATGGTACACACCTTCCGCCTGGGCGAGCCCGTGCTCAACCAGCTCTTTCCACAGCTCCCAGGGGTCGCGGTTCCGGTTACCGAGGCGGCGGTAGGGGTAGGGGTGCTAACCCCTCCTCCAATCGTCAGCCGGAGTACTTTCCGTAGTGCCCTCCCGCTGCCTGCTTCATGGCCGTTGTCTCAGAGTCACCTGCGCAGACGCCCCTCAATGAGCGCCTGCTCCTTGGCGACTTTTGGTTCAAGACGGGGCTATGCTGTGGGTTATTCGGGGGGGGCCGCTGACTCACGTTGGGAACTCGGCCGTTTCCTTGACCGATGTAACCAACAAGAGCGGCGGTACTAGACTAGGTGGTCTTGGGGACCCTGTTCGTTTTAGTGCCTTTGTCTGTCCGAACTTTATCGGTCAGGTCTCCCTCCTGCTCCAGGGGTTGGTATCAGCCCTCAGAGGGCTGCATGCGACTGTCGCGGGGGAATATGTCTCATGCATACTTTATCCCCTCAAGACTGACCTTATGGCAACTATCACTCACGGGTTGAAGAAACGAGGCATCTCTCACGAGTCTGTTACTCTTGCCCTACGTCATCGACGGGAAACCACTAACAGAAATTATAACGCTAAGTGGTCAGTTTGGGTGAGGTTTTGTAAGGCTCGGCGTCACCCAGTTGACCCTCTGCGTCCTTCTACACGTCACATGGCTAATTTCTTTTCACATTTGTTCCGAACTCGTTCTCTTTCTCATGCCTCCCTTTACAATTACCGTTCGGCGGTTACGAGTACGATCAAGGCCTCTCGTGGCATTGACGTATCCTTCCTGTCAGATGATCCTACCATCAAACAGCTATTGGATGGGATTAAGAATGAGTTCCCACGTCGTCAGATCTCTCCTCCACTGTGGGATGTTTTTCTGATTCTGCGTTCTCTCTCTGGTTCAGGTTCGAACCAATGGGATCTTGTTCTTTCAAGCGTCTCACTCCAAAGACGGTATTTTTAGTGATGCTAGCTTGTGCGCGTCGGATCGGGGATATCCACGCTCTGAGCAGTATACCTTCGGATGTCGAATTCACCTGTAGGGACGAATCATGTATCCTGTCCTTTCTGCCGGAGTTTCGGTGTAAGATTCAGAATTATCTTTCCGACTGTCAGAGCATCGAGATTAAGGGACTCATTGGTATTCTCGACCCTGGCGAAGCTGACTGTTAACTGTCCGGTGCGTGCACTGAAATGTTTCCTGGCTCGAACTCAGTCCCGTCATCTTCGGAAGCGGAGACTGTTTCTGCCCCTTAAACGCAGTCATGCCTAGGTGTCTACAACGTCCATTTCTTGCTGGATACGCATTTTGATCACTGATGCGTATAGAAATGCGTTGCTTGATCCTCCTGCTGGTGCCTCCAGGACTCATGAAATACGCAAGGTCGCAACCTCTGTAGCGTTTGCCAAGAATGTCTCTCTGGCTCACCTTATGAGGACGGCTTTCTGGGGCAGTGACTGTATCTTCACACACCACTACCTGCGTGATGTTCGAGTCCGTCGCCTCAACGACACCTTTGGCATCAACAAATTGGTCGTTGCGGATTCGGCTATTCGCATTTGATGGGTGAGTGTTTATGCACAACCCGCCACCCTTTACTGGGCAATCATATCTAAGGTTGTCTACTGGTAAGGATGGATGGAAAACTTTAAGAAATTTAAACTAATTTCTATGTTTTCCTGACATACTTACCAGTAGACAAACTTTAAGGTCGCACCCACTTCCCCATTTTTGTGCATTTGCTCGGGTTCATCTCGGCAGCTGTCAAAAGTGGCTGGCATGGCCGCCTGCGTTTCTTATGCAGACACGTGTTGGGTACGGAGCATGGGAGAGTTACCTCCCCTTGCCACAGTGTCATAACACGATGTCTCAGGCATTCGGATTGGCCTATGCTGGTGGCCATGGTGGGGAAGAATTATGCAAATTCTTTTTTCGAGGTGGAAAGGTCATATATCTAAGGTTGTCTACTGGTAAGTATGTCAGGAAAACATAGAAATTAGTTTAAATTTCTTAAAAACTAGAAAGGTAGCAGGGGAAGACAAGATACTGGCAGAAATGTTCAAATGTACACCTGAGAGAATACTAACCATAATTGTTTAATTGTTTAATACTGTGTTGGCAAGGAAGTGTTTTTTAAGAATATGGTCAAAATCAATTATACTTCCTATTTACAAAAGAGGAGACCCCTCTATCTCAGATAATTATAATAATAATAATACAGACTATTTGTACGCACATACCTTCCCTAATAGGCAAGCTCATGGCGTTTACAATGAAAAAGTCCACACTCATACAAAGCATTCCAACACTCGCACACTGTACAGTTGAAATAAAAGAAAAATTAAATACAATACAATTAATTAAATAGCAGGCAATAAACAAAACACGAGGTAATTATAGAGGTATCTCTATCACCAGCATGTTTAGTAAGGTTTTCACATCTGTGATTAGTGACAGGTTACAAGATTGGGCTGAAAGTAACGGTTTAATTGGTAAAGAGCAGGCAGGTTTCAGGAAAAGATATTCGACGATGGATAATATATTTGTTCTTCATTCTGTCATTCATAGATACCTATAGAGTCATAGAAAAGTGTATGCCGTGTTTGTAGATTTTAAAAAAGCTTTTGATAGTATAAATAGAAATGTTCTTTGGGAAATCCTTCGAGGTTACGGTATGAAAGATAGATTACTCCAGATGCTTCAAGCAATGTATTTTGATGTTCAAAGCTGCGTAAGATCCAACGGTCACTACAGTGACTCATTTTCATATACCCGAGGATTGAAACAGGGGTGTAAAATGAGTCCGATACTTTTTTCTCTTTTAGTGAACTATGTTGCCATTATGGTGATTAAACATGGGAAGCATGGCATACAGCTTATGCCTGACTCTACGGTTATATATCTGTTGTTGTTCGCGGATGACATTGTTCTTATCTCGGACACAGTTGTGGGTCTGCAAAACCAACTAAATCATCTCAAAGAAGGTTTTGACACAGTTGGTCTTCATATAAATAAACAAAAAACAAAAATAATTGTCTTCAGAAATGGTGGTTATTTAGCGAGCCATGAGAAGTGGTATCTGGGTACAGAGAAAATTGAGACTGTCAATGAATACAGATATCTTGGAGCATTGTTTACCTCGAGACTGTCAGACAGTATGTTACAGTCTGATCTTGTATTTAGAGCAAAAGCAGGTATGATCCAACTGACAAAATGCTTACGAAGATTGGGAAATATTTCACCGGATGTGTACTTCAGAATGTTTACTTACCACCCGATACAGCCTGTACATTTGTATTTATCAGTGCTGTGGGGCCTATTTAGCTGTTCGGTAGTGGGATCTGTACATCTACAAGCCATTAAAAGATTTCTTAATGTTCCTTCGCAAGCTCCTAACTTGATGATGTCTGGTGAAACTGGAAGATATCCACTGTACATCAATGCAACGCTACGTGTTATTAAATTTTGGTTACGCGTGTTAAAGATGGATGCTACTCGTTACCCTTACAAAGTTATAAGATGATGCTTCTCTCAGGCAATTACGGTAATTGGGTAGACAAAATAAAAGAAGTATTGTACAGACATGGATTTGCGGATGTATGGTGTAGTCAGAATGTGCAAAACGAGTCGAAGTTTTTGTTAGAGACCAGAAAGCGCCTTATCATTGAATACAGAAATGTATGGACAAATTCATTGGCAGGGAGTGGTAGATACGATTTCTACAGATCCTTCAAGACAGACTGGATGAGAGAAAAGTATTTGTATATATTGGATAAAAACGTTTTCCGAGATGTGTATGTCTATTTTAGGACAGGCTTTTGCAACTTGTTCACTCACAAATATATATTTGCAAAAGAGCGGTCTGATAATGCTTATCTATGTCCAGCTTGCTATGAAGTTGACGAAAGTGAAATGCATTTGTTGTTTGAATGTCCTGTCTATGAGGATCTGCGACGAATGTACATTTCCAAGATGGGGACGAATACGAAAGCATGTGATGTAAAGACACTCTTGTCACTGGAAGAGCCAAAAGCAGTACGCACGGTTGCTATGTTTCTGTATTATACGTTTAAGAGAAGACAAGATGCGATTTGTATTGCGGTGGCCGATAAGGCATATTATTTGTAACCGAGTTGTAATGGGCCGGTGGCCTAAAAAAAAACAAACCATTCGTTCGTTCTCTCTCTCTCTCTCTCTCTCTCTCTCTCTCTCTCTCTCTCTCTCTCTCTCTCTCTCTCTCTCTCTCTCTCTCTCTCTCTCTCTCTCTCCCTCTCTCTCTCAACGCTGTTATTCCATGGCAGACACCGGTGTGTGCAGCGCTCAAGGCGACCCTCACTACCTGACCTTTGACGGGCTCAAGATCGACTACATGGGACCCTGCACCTACACCCTGGTGGAGTCCGTGTCTGTCACTGGAGGCTGCCCCGCCTTCATCGTGGAAGCCGAGAACCGCGTCAAGCCTGGCCATCGCCCCACCTGGCTCAAGACCATCATCCTCAAGTACAAGGGACACAGGGTCGAACTGCGCCAAAAGAAGGTTGTCACGGTAAGTTTCTTGTGAAGCTCTGCTGCGAGGTTGGTGTGCTCGATCTGTGGTCGCTTGCAGATTACTGGTGCGACGTTCGAAGTTATGCTGATCCGTGAGTGCTTTTAAGTAAGACGCGTAAGCCTGTTCTAAACTGGACAAACCACTTGTTCGGGAGTTTGGCGAGCCTTGTATTGCTTGCGATCTTGTTTGGAGCCCGGTAGTTCGGGCGAATTCACGTTTTGTTCATCAACTCCCTGTACTGATATGCATATGTCACTGCTCAAGCTAAAGCTGACTGCCCTAGCCACTCAGCCACAAGATAGGCCATGTAGTTTCAGGTATCTCTGTGGCCGAACGTCCACTACTATTTCGATCCACATTTCGATTTTAATAATGGATCGATTTAAATGAATTATAGATATACTCTACACAGAGTTTTGAGAAATCAAAACTCCTCTTTGATTACGGTTTCTTTGTATGTGTGCCAATGATTCAAAATTTTGTTTCAATGATCTTACTGCCCATTTCCATGTGACTATTGAAGTGTAGACTTTCTGACTGCACTGCACAATTCCAGGAGGAATGTGGACTCGGATTTCAATGACTGTTATTTTCTGGATATATAATGGATGTTGTTGTCAATGGCTGTACTGTACATTTTCATGTGGATAGTGGAATCTGATTCCAATGACTATTCTACATTAGACATAAAATGACCTTTGCTCTCAATTAGTGCACTTCACACTTCCTTGTAGACACTAGACTGTAGATTTCCGGACTGTACTGCACATTTCCCCATGGAAAGTGGGCTCTGATTCTTTGTTCTCGATTATTGTACTGCACATTTCCATGCGGATTGTGTACTATTGACTTCTTGACAGTAATGCACATGTCCATGTGGAATGTTGAATGTCGAATTTTGCACTGTATCGCACTTTTTCACGTGGAATTTGGACTGTGATTGTAAAGACTATTCTACATTAGCTATAAACTGAACTTTGGTCTCGGGTACTGTACTGCACACCTCCACGTGGACAGTGAACTGTAGACTTCATGACTGTCTACCCATTTCCAGGTGGACGACAGGGAGATCAACCTGCCCTACAAATCTCAGGACGATGCTTTTGTAATAAAAACTCGCGGCTGTGGGCCGACAGACTACCTCGTCCTGAAGACGGACTTCTGCCTGGTCATCTATTGGGACGGGGACCGCAAGGTCAAGGTCGAGGCCCCCACGTCATGCAAAACACGCGTACGCGGTCTGTGTGGCAACTGGAACGGTAACACGCCGGACGACTGGACTAGGAAGAACGGCAACCTGGTCAATATGAGGGCAGACAGATACCAGATGGCCACGGAGCTGGGAAACAGCTGGGAGGTCCCTAATCCCAATGGAGTTCCAGGAACGTAAGTCAGCAATATGTAAACGAATGAGTAAACGAACGACGGCTTAAATTACTTAGACCTCGAGCACATCACAAACACATACACACACACACACACACACACACACACACACACACACACACACACACACACACACACACACACACACACACACACACACACACACACACACACACACATACAGACAGAAAAGGTGGTGGAGAGGAGAGGAGAGAGAGGAGAGAGAGAGGAGAGAGGAGAGAGGAGAGAAAAGAGAGAGAAAGATAGAGAGAGAGAGAGAGAGAGAGAGAGAGAGAGAGAGAGAGGGAGGGGGGGAGAAGAGAGAGAAAGGAATGAGAGAGCGGAGAGAGAGAGAGAGAGAGAGAGAGAGAGAGAAAGGAATGAGAGAGCGGGGAGAGAGAGAGAGAGAGAGAGAGAGAGGAAAGGGGGAAGGGAGGGACGGAGAGGAGAGAGAGAGAGACAGACAGACAGACAGACAGACAGACAGACAGAGACAGAGAGAGGCAGAGAGAGACAGAGAGGAAAGAGAGAGAGGAGAAAAAGAGAGAGAGCGGAGAGAGAGAGAGAGAGAGATAGGAAAGAGAGAGAGACAGGAAAGAGAGAGCGTGGAGAGAGAGAGAGATAGAAAGAGAGAGAGAAAGAGAGAGAGAGAGGAAAGAGAGGAAAGAGAGAGAGAGAGATAGAGAGGGAGGGAGGGAGGGCGAGAGAGAGAGATAGAGAGAGAGATAGAGATAAAGATAGAAATAGATTGATAGAGAGAAAGGAGTCATGGTCAGTAAGAGCCACTGGGTGAGGGGCAACTATCCATTACGAAACAATGCACTTATAAAATCAAGTTCTTAGATTTTTAAAAGATGAATTTTTTTACTAATCATTCCAGCATCCCTGGACGATATGATGAGAGAAATAAATCGACAATGTTTTTACTTTTTGCTGGACGGTAAACATAGTAAAATCAGAGAAGATATAATGACAAAGAGATAAAAAGAGAACGGAATGTCAATGACAGATGTTGATAATTTTGATAAAGCCCAATAGGTTTCCGGGATGAGGCGCACACTCTCTAATTATACATGCTTCACGTGTAAAATACTGTCATACGACGAATGCAATAACAAATTGAACATCGGTGGACTGCTAAACTCATTAAAAGTCTTAATCCATTCTAAATAGGTTGCCAAGCACAGGGATGAATCATTGTTCTGAAGGTTGGGAAAATCCTCAGCAGTGAGACATTTTTAGTCTCAACCAGTATGGAAAATGCATCCTTTAGACATAGATAATTTCTTAGCATGAAATGGTGCAAATACATCCGAGACGTAATTTATGACAATGGACGGATAGAATCATTTTAAGATATTAAAACACAGCTTCACAGATGATACCTTTTTATTGTGCAATAAGCTTGTTCTCAACATTCTTAAAGAAGGGGAACATTTATTTAAAAAATAATGCAATGAACATGTTTTTAATGAAAAAACAAAAACGCCATTCTGTGCTATTGAAGAATTCGTAAGAAATACAGCAAGAAAATGAATGAGATTTTTCTACAATATTTTAATATCAAATAACAGAGACTCCAGCGGACATGACAACTGGCCGCACAAATGTACAAATATTGCTGCTCCATGGCACAGCTATCACGAATGGAACACTAAAACTGACACTAAAACTAGATCGTTTTAAGATAGAATTTTCCACCACATGCTCTTGACTAATATATTTCTGAAGATCATCGTTGAAAACAATGACGAATGTGCTTTCTTCAAGAATCACACACACACACACACACGCACGTACACACACACGCACGCACGCACGTACACACACACACACACACGCTCGCACGCACACATACACTCACACATACACACACACACACTCTCGAATGCACACACTCACAACCGCACGCATGCACGCACGCACGCACGCAAACACACACACGCACACACACACGCACACACACACACACACTCACACGCTCGCACGCACGCACACACACACACACACACACACATTCTCGCACGCACACACACACACACACACTCGCACGCACGCACAAACACACACACACACACACACGCACGCACGCACGCAGGCAGGCACACATACACACACATACACACACACACACACACACACACACACACACACACACACACACACACAGAGGACAAACCCGATAGAACATATCTTTGTTCACAGCCCATTTTCTGAACTTTTAAAAATGAAATAGAAAGACTTTTCTCCACAGAACTTGAGAAGGCAGTAAACCACTATTCTCCACGTGAGAATATTTGGCGCTCTCCAAGGGAATAAAGCAGCAAATTATTTTCTGACTCTTGTAAGAAAATATATCTACTACTGCAGACCAAAAAAAGTAAAATCAAAACCCAATATGAATGGTTCTATTACACGCGACAGGTAATAGCACTTGAAGGGTACCGTTAAAAATGATCTTGAACAAATACGATTTGAGATGGAAGAACATTGTGTAGAATATGATCTTTATCAACATGTGTCGTTCAAATATAAATGCCCGTTACATTGTTTTTGCTCTCACCTATCCCCACCTTCATCACTACCGCAAACTGCCTACAACAATCGCAAACCATCCCCCTCCACACCCTCCTATCTTTTCTCTCCAGTATCGTTATTACTTTGCACAATATATGTTTTGGTAAACTCACTAATGATAGTATTAAACAGTTCCAGTTTTTTGCAGCACAAGAAAAACATTCATCTGGATTAATGTCAGCACTTTTTTCATTTAAATCAGTTTGAAGAGACGTAACATTGCTCTTGATATACAATGTGAAATTTGCTGCTATCCACTTGCATCACTCAATATTGAAGACCCTTTGATTACTTGTCTAAATAGAAATAGCAGTTTAAGTTTATTATACAGAGCCGAAACCCTGCTTGGGTCAGACAGGAAAAATGTAGGACCACAGGCGGGGACTGAATCCGCGACCTTTCGGTTAGCGCCCGAAGTGCTCTTCCGGCTGAGCTACCATGGTCCGTGCTGTTTTCTCCTGTCAACACTGCCCCGTATCAACGGCTGCTGTCTCGGTCTTACATGCCCGGATGACCCGAATCCCAATATTTAGTTTTGCTAGTCTTTCCCAGCTGTCAAAGGTGTCATGTGACATTCGCTGCTATTCACTTGCATCATTTGATATTAAAGACCTGTCATTTACTTGTCTAAATAGCTATAGCAATTAAAGTAGATGACGGCTAGAGTGCGTTGCTAACATGACTTTAATCGCGTGATAATAATGATCGTTAGCGTTTCGTCGGCAACGTTGCGGACCTTGTTGAGCAAAGAATACGGGCTCGGAGTCATATTGTTACCACACGTGAGCTCAATTCGCATTAATCTGGTGTTGGTGAGCACAGTGACTTTCCATTTCAAAGAGATATGGATCACATTCATATCTCGGACAGCGGGACGAAACCTTCAGCTCAGTATTCTGTTTCATCTTTCACTATCCCAGCTGCAAGACCCAAGAACTAAAGAACTGCACGGTGGACCAAATGGCCAAGTTTAACGCCAAAACTTCGTGCGGCATGCTGCTAGACAGGACTGGTCCCTTCAAGTCGTACTTGGACAAGCCCTCAGGGATGGACTTCCTCACCTCTCTGCATGAAGCCTGCATTGAAGACGCATGCAACAGTGACGAACCCGACGTCTGCTCCGCACTGCAGAAGGCCGAGGACGAGCTCACGGAAGCCTTTGGAGGCGTTATCCTTGAAGACTGGAGGAAGGCCTCGAGCTGCCGTGAGTTTTCGACTTCAACAGTAGAAGGGACAGAATCGTAAACACGTGTTTGAAGTAGGGATCAATCAATGCCGTTATCGTTCTTAAGTCAAACATCACCAGGGGGAGATGGAGGAGGAGAAGGATGATGATGATGATGATGATGATGATGATGATGATGATGATGATGATGCTGATGAGGGGAAGGAGAAGGGGAGGGGGGAGGAGGAGGAGGAGGAGAAAAGATGAATAAGAAGAGGAAAAAGGAGGGATGATAAAAAGGAGGAGGGATGCATAAGAGGAGGAAGAAGAGGGATGAAAAAGAGGAGGAGAAAGAAGAGGGATGAATAAGAGGAGGGGGAGGAGGAGGAGGAGGAGGAGGAGGAGGAGGAGGAGGAGGAAGAGAAGGGAGGAATAGGAGGAGGAGGAGGAGGAGGAGGAGGAGGAGGAGAAAGAGGGATGAAGAGGAGCAGGAGAAGGAGGAGGAGGAGAAGGAGGAGGAAAAGAAGGAGGAGGTGGTGGAGGAAGAGGGATGAATAAGAGAAGAAGGAGGGATAAATAAGTGGAGGAGGAGGAGCGATAAATAAGATAAGAAGGTGAAGGAGGGATGAATAAGAGAAGGAGGAGGAATGAATAAGAAGAGGAAGAGGAGGAGGAAGTGGAGGAGGAGGAGGAAGAGGAGAAGGAGGAGGAGGAGAAGAAGGAGGAGGAGAAGGAGGAGGAGGAGAAGGAGGAGGAGGAGAAGGAGGAGGAGGAGAAGGAGGAGGAGGAGAAAGAGGAGGAGGAGAAGGACAAGGAGGAGGAGAAAGAGGGATGAAGACGAGGAGGAGGAGATGAAGGAGGAGGAGGTGGTGGAGGAAGAGGGATGAATAAGAGGAGAAAGAGGGATGAATAAGTGGAGGAGGAGGAGGGATAAATAGGAGAAGGAGGAGGAGGGATGGATAAGAGAAGGAGGAAGAGGAGGGAGGAGGAGGAGGGAGGAGGAGGAGGAGGAGGAGGAGGAGGAGGAAGGGAGGAGGAGGAGGAGGAGGAAAGAAGGAATACGAGGAGGAGGAGGAGGAGGAGGAGGAGGAGGAGGAGGAGGAGGAGGAGGAGAAGGAGGAGGAGGAGGAGGAGGAGGAGGAGGAGGAGGGAGATGAATGAGAGAAGAAAGAGGGAGGGGTGAGAAGAGAAGGAGGGAGGATTAGGAGCAGGAGGAGGAGGAGGGAATAAGAGGAGGAGGAGGGAATAAGAGGAGGAGGAGGAGGAGGGAATAAGAGGAGGAGGAGAAGGAGGAGGAGGAGGAGGAGGAGGAGGAGGAGGAGGAGGAGGAGGAGGAGGAGGAGGAGGAGGAGGAGGAGGAGGAGGAGGGAAGAATAAGAGGAGGAGAGAAGAATAAGAAGAGGAGTGAATAATACGAGGAGGAGGAGGAGGAAGAGGAGAAGGAGGGGGAGGAGGAGGAGGAGGAGGAGAAGAAGAAGAAGAAGAAGAAGAAGAAGAAGAAAGAAGAAGAAGAAGAAGAAGAAGAAGAAGA
>JAWQFJ010002233.1:27500-30000 GCA_034096865.1 Theodoxus fluviatilis
TCAATGTACGTACGATAATTCGGTGTGCAGGGGACAGTGGGAAGGAGGAAAATGCTTTTGACATATTACCCATCACACATATTAAAAAAAGTCTTGTAAAATTCGTCGGGTGTGTATGTGGTGACCTAGTCAACTTTCGTCCAACCCTCTCTCCCCGGTATCCATCACTCAAACCTTTTTGTGTCTTTCGGGTCTCTTGTCCAGTGGTCAGAGAGTTGGCCCGCTGTTGCACGTGGCTAGCGGTTGCGGCGTTCGAAGCAATGCGGATCCTGGAAGCCGTGTCACACGAGGCGATTCCACGCGGTCCACACTGACGCTCCTCAGCGTGTGTCTCTGCGGCAAAGCAATCGTAGTTCACACAAGCGGAGTAAAACATCCACAGTGCTTTGCAATTGAAAGACATTTTATTTTTGTCGCGGAGGCAGCGTCAGTGTGGAAAGTATGAAATCGCCTCGTGTCTTACGGCCTTAAAGTTGTATCCTCGGGCAAGGAACTTGGTTCGCATTGGCCCTGTCCATTCGTCACCAGTTTTACTTGCATGGGTATTCTTATCGCAAAGCTCCGCAAATTGTTCACAGAATGGCTGTCCATTTTTCCAGATTTGCCGAACATTTTACCAATTTATCAAATGCTTTAAAGACAAATTAAAAGGACTTGAAAGATCGTGCATACACCATTCTGAGTCCTTCATGACCCTGGATAAGTACGTCCATTGTTACTGTCCAACACGCAGTCTTTTATCATGTCTTGTCTTGCAGGTGAGGCTGAACCGCTGATGTGCCCCCTTGGCTACCACCTGCGCGGCAGCATGTGCTACCGCTCCTACTTCACGCGGAAGACCTGGATGGAAGCGCAGGAAGTGTGCGGCTGCGGCAGCGGAGGCGAAGCGCAGCTCTGTGCAGCCCACACGGATGCGCAGTTGACCTTCCTGACCCAGTTCCTCACCCAAGTCAATATAGGTCCGTATAGTCTCGGCCTCGAGCAGTGAATGGTTGCAGTTGAAACGAAAAGTCCAGTATCAGAGCTGAAGTTCATTGTTGGAATCTTTGCGCAGTGGATGCTTTAGTATTTTTCTACGATGCAGTTGGTAAATGCTGCAGAAGTCGAAAAGAGGCAGCTGGATTGCTCATAGATCTTGTCAGAAGTGATCAGTCTTAAGGTGTAAACAAATGAATACAGTGGAACTTGGTCGCAGTCGAGTGAAATCTGACCGTTTAGTGGTTGGAAGAGAGTTCCAAGGGACTTCTGTGTGAAAGTATAATAGGGCTACCGAAGTCCCGAGAGACCATTGGTTGAGGGCCCTCGAGCGGGACACTGGACTCTATGACGATTCCTGACGCTGCAGAGAGTGGCATTCCATCTCGCAGTGCCTGCACCCCACACGGTGGGCAGTCTGTCTGCCTGCTAGCTAGCCTTTCTGTGTCTTGCTTTTGCGGACAGCAGCTACTCCTCCTGCCGTTGCGCATGCATGCGTAGGCAATCCACGTTATTCATATATTGCCTAAGGTTTAGCTGCGCAGGTGGTTATCAAGCAGAAGCAAAGCACTCATTGCTTAGTTTTGGTATCCTTGCCGTTTTTATGGTAACATTTGTTATATTCTTGGTATACATTATGAACGTACTGGGACCCGTTGATAAATGAAGCCCATAATGGGGATATTACATTTCTATTCGAATTCTTAAAAACATCATTCGGGTCAATGGTATCCCGCGAAATCGAAATCAGAGCGTGGCAGGATTCGTTCTCACGTGACATACGAAATTAATTTAATTAAACGGAAGTAATTTCAACATGACCCTCACCTACATAGAAACACTGCCATTGTATTTTGGACTAGGTGGGTCATTAGTGACCCACGTCCCAACTAAACTTTGACCACTGAACTCTGACCTTTGCTCTGTGACAGCTATCTGGGCTGCCGGCAACACACTGGCGGAGACTGTTAGCTACAACGTCACCATGCAGACTACGCCCTCGAAGGTCTTCAGTCGCCTGCTAGAAGCGGGCTGTTACGTCTTTGTGAGGGACAGGAGTGGCTTGATTCCCCAAGTGAAGGACTGCAACCTCAAACTGCCCTTCTGCTGCCAAGTGGGTCAGTAGTGCTTCGAGCGACAAGCGTTAGTGTGGTACTTTCTCTCTCAGCACTGAACGTCCAGTTCACCTTTCACCTCTGTATCTCATTCCCATTCTATCTTCATTCTCGCCCTGTTCATTTGTACTGTGAGACCAGCCCCTGCGCAAAACCCTACTCCAGTAGTAATGAATTGTGCTATTTTCATGTCCATTTCTCCCTCGTATCGGCCCCTATCCTTGTCTCTCCAATATTTTCTAAACGAATTTGACAACATTTGTTTCTTAAAAGACGAAACCCTCCCAAAATTGCAAGGCAGTTCAAGGTCTTCATATAAAAAAGCCCTCATCGTCAATTGTTTTGGCCTTGACTCCCTGATATTCTCGAGGGATGTCGCACATCTGTTCATGATTCCACCTGACCGTCGA